>CAUYON010050294.1:0-19209 GCA_963573935.1 Arctocebus calabarensis
TAGAAGAAAGTGCAGGGAAAACTCTCAAAGAAATCAGCCTGGGTGAATTTTTTATGAGGAGGACTCCCCAGGCAATTGAAGCAGTACCAAAAATACACTACTGGGACCTGATCAAACTAAAAACCTTCTGCACTGCTAAGAACACAGTAAGTGTAGCAGGCAGACAGCACTCAGATTGGGAGAAAATATTTGCAGGTAATTCCTCCGACAAAGGTTTAATAACCAGAATCCACAGAGAACTCAAACACATTAGCAACAAAAGAACAAGTGATCCCATCTCAGGGTGGGAAAAGGACTTGAAGAGAAACTTCTCTAAAGAAGACAGGCACACGGCCTACGAGCACATGAAAGAATGCTCATCATCCTTAATCATCAGAGAAATGCAAATCAAAACTACCTTGAGATATCATCTAACTCCAGTAAGATTAGCCCACATAACAAAATCCCAAAACCAGAGATGTTGGCGTGGATGCGGATAAAAGGGAACACTTCTACATTGCTAGTGGGACTGCAAACTAATATATTCCTTTTGGAAGGATGTTTGGAGAATACTTAGAGATCTAAAAATAGATCTGCCATTTGATCCTATAATTCCTTTACTAGGTATATATCCAGAAGACCAAAAATCACATCACAATAAAGATATCTGTACCACAATGTTTATTGCAGCCCAATTCATAATTGCTAAATTGTGGAAGAAGTCCAAGTGCCCATCAACCCACGAATGGATTAATAAACTGTGGTACATGTATACCACGGAATACTATGCAGCCTTAAAGAAAGATGGAGACTTTACCTCTTCTGTGTTTACATGGATGGAGCTGGAACACATTCTTCTTAGCAAAGTATCTCAAGAATGGAAGAAAAGGTATCCAATGTACTCAGCCCTACTATGAAATTAATCTATAGCTTTCATATGAAGGCTAAAACCCAGTTATAGCACAAGAAATGGGGAAAGGGGCAAGGGAGGGGAGGGGAGGAGTGAGGATGGGTGGAGGGAGGGTGATTGGTGGGATCACACCTACGGTGCATCTTAGAAGGGTCCAGGTGAAAATTACTAAATGTAGAATATAAATGTTTTCATATTAGTGAATATAAATGTTTCATATAGTGATTCAAAGGCCATGAAGGCTGTGTTAAATAGTTCAAT
The DNA here is from genome assembly GCA_963573935.1 of Arctocebus calabarensis. Classification (NCBI taxonomy): domain Eukaryota; kingdom Metazoa; phylum Chordata; class Mammalia; order Primates; family Lorisidae; genus Arctocebus; species Arctocebus calabarensis. The sequence goes on from CAUYON010050294.1 coordinate 1,151, forward strand.
GAAAATATTTCAGAATGTATATAAAGTCAGCATATTGTGCCCCATGATTGCACCAATGTACACAATTATAATTTAATAAAAATTTAAAAAAGAAACATATTAAGTACTCATGAAACATACATGAAATATTAAGTACTCCCTTTCTATTTTGAAATAAAATAAAGTGAAAAACAGAAAAAAATACTTTCCTCTTTTCTGATTCTATATCGATATTTAATTTGTGGAACTTCTATATAAGTAAATTTCACAAAGTGACCTTTAAATGGGCATTTTTTCCTAATTCCTATCTTTGAATCAAATATAACACTTAAGTATTAACAAAATATTTGTTAAAAAGGAAAACAGTGAAATTAAGAAAAGGCTACAGGATGGGAACTGAACTCTGCAACAGAATGGGCATATTTAAAATAAATATCTAACCATTGTTCCCTAGCTTTCTTTCCCATAATCACTACTCAAGAATCATAGCTGGTAATAAAGATTCTTAGCTTTCTTTATTGCTCCTACAGATAATATCACCACCCTTGTGAAACCTAAGGTTGATCTTTGAAACTCTCTTGGAAAACCCTGCCTCCAAAATCCTTATAGAGTGAGTTTAAAAATTCCTACTATTGCCTTACAAGGTACCTGCATTATTAAACTCTTTCTCCACCATAACCTACTATCTCTGTGTATCAACTTTCTCTTGAGCAGTGGGCAATAAAACTAGTTGGGCTGTAATATCTGGGTCTCTGTTCCGTTTTCTGTGAGAATCAATGACCCTGCCAAGGGCCTGGCCTAGCTTTCTAGTTCCATGTCTTTCTTCCCTTTCCTTTCCTTACTGAAATCTTCTTTGTTCTTCCACTTTGACTCATCTCGTTCTGAGGTCTCAGCTGTAAGGCTCAGCTTTTAAGTCACTTCCTCCGTAAAGCATCCTCTGACCCCCATGGGAGGGATCATTTGGGGATCCCAGAACATACCACCTGACTACATGACAGCAGAGATAACACATACATTGTGTGAGCTGGGTTTCAGGGGCTAGACTCATAAAAGAGCTTTTTACGTTTTCCTCACCTAAAAGACTTTGTATTCTTAGGCAGATCCCTCAACTTTTTTATACGTTCTAAGTTGTAATTTTTAAGTATTAAAATGTTTAGTCCAAACTAAATCAAAACTTAAATACAGCTTAGAGCTTCTCCATAGCCCAGCCTCACCCAAATTCTGTTCTGCTCTTTCATATTTCCTCACTTTTGTTTTCTCTCGTCCTCTGGGTCTGGTGGAGATTGGAAATGTGGGTAGAGGCTGAGATATAGCTCCATCAGTCACAACATTGCCCTGATGTGGGGAATTCCCTCTTCAGCTGATCTCTCAGAGCTCCCCTCTTGGGTCCTCCTCCAGTGGTGTATCCCCCTATCCTCTCCTTTTTGTGGACCTCTTTCCTGGGCAGGCAGCTAATCCAACATGGTGGTCTGTAATGGTGCCCACTGGTCCATGGGCCAAACATTCCACATCTTCACCTTGCCAAACACTGGAAGATTAGGCTCCTTCCAAAAACCTTATCACTCTCTGGGGACATCACAGGGTGAATCAATAGGTTTTTGGAACTCAGGAAACATCCAGTGGGGGTAGTGGGATAATTTGGGTGAAACAACTGTTTCCATTCTTCAGTGCAAGAATATCATCTCTGATATCTGAATTCCTGCTCCTGCACTTTTCAGCTTTGCAGCACTAAGCATGCTATTTAACCTCTTTATACTTCATTATTCCCATCTATAAATTGGAGGTGATGAACAGCAGCCACCCACTGAGTTGTTTCGAGAATCAAATGAGTTTATATTTATTAAACATATAGACCAATGCCAGGCCAAGTGTGTTACTTGTAGTTACCAGTACAAGTTATTTTCTTGAAGTACCTGCTTACCTGTCCTATAACGGAGCAGAGCCCCTTAGGCTTGCCTAAAAGATCAACAATTCCCTTCAACCACTGTCAGTAGCCTTTGCTCAGATGCAGGCAGCAGGTGGGTAAAATTCCAAAGTCAAGTTGGGGCCGCCGCTGAGCATATCATGTGGAACTCTCGACTAAAGATGTTTGTCACTGTATTTTCGCCTTTGGGCTTCAGTCAAAATTCTGAGACAACAGATAACGTCCCAGTCAACATCCTCTTTCCTGGACATCACACTGAGTAGCTATCATCTATTTTGTTTGTTTTGCTAATCTTTCCTAATAGATTGCGGAATCTTCAAATTCATGGGTCAGATCATAGTCTTGTCTGTCATCTCATTAATCCTACTGTGCACCCAGTTTCTTAAGTTTTCTGGAAGACAATTTTTCCACAGTGGAGGGTCGGGGAGTGGGGTGGAGGAGCTCTGCAGACCAGCTCCTAAAAGAGGCCCCACCCAGCCCCTGGAGCCCACTGTTCTAACGAGTTAACTTCTAAAGAGGTAACTGACACAAGGGTTTCTGCCCTCACTTAATTTAGTTTAGGTTTAAAGGAATATTAGGGAGTCTGGTTAATGTACAACATTTCAACACAAAGGTCAAAAAGCAACAATCACTTTTATTATGTGACTCAGCTTTCAGGACTGAACTTGTCCTTTGGCATACTAAATTTGGAAGTTCCTGAAACTTTGTGTTCTTTATACAATGCTGATAGAAATATAGACAGTAGAGTTAACACTGAAGAAGTCTCAAATGGAAATGAGGAACCTACTGGGAACTGGAGCAAAGGGCACTGTTAGTTGGACTGTAGTAAAAAACTTGGATGTCCCAGAGTTTTGTGGAATACTGAACTTAAGAGTGATGCCTTAAGGTATCTGGTGGAAAAGATTTCCATGCAGCACAGTGTTCATAATGCATTGTGGTTACTTTTAACAGTATATGCTAAAATATGGCAGCAAATAAATCACCTAAAAGCAGAATTCTAATTAAAATGGAAACAGAACATAAAAAAATGGAATACTCACAGCCTGGACGTGTTGTAGAAAAGGAAAGAGCATTTTCAGGACAGAAATTCAAGGATGCTGCAGAGCCACTGCTTCCTAAGGAGATTAGTATGACTGAAACAATGACAAAGGGCAAAAAGCCCCAAAGGCAGCTCAGAAATCTCTGACACTTCCCTTCCAATCACAGGCCACAAGGTCTAGTAGGACAGAATGGTTTTAGGAGGATGAACCTCGGGCACTTCTGCCCTGAACCACCTCATGGTGCTTCTTCCTGCAGCTGGCCACTATTGTCCAAACAAGGCTTAAATGACCCAAGTACTGCTCGGGCCACTGCTTTATAGGGTGCAAGCCCTCAGCCTTGGCAGTGTCCACATGACAGTAAGTCTTCAGGTGCCCAGAATGCAAGAGCCATGGAGGCATGGTGGCCTCTGCCTACATTTCAGAGGATATTTTGAAAACGGAGTGTCCAAGCAAAAACCTGCCACAGGGGCAGAATCACCAATGAGAGTCCCCACCTGGGCAATGCCTAATGAAACTAACCCCAGAATGGTAGAAACACTAGCAACTTGTAACTTCAGCTTGGAAAAATCTCTGATATTAGAGTCCAGCCTCTGAGATGAGAACAGGAACTGTGTCCAGCAAAGCTATGGGGAGAGTGCAGGGCTGCCTACATCCTTGGCAGCCTGTGCCTCCCACCAGTCTGTCCAAGTTGCAAGCTGTGGAGTTAAAAGAGGTTATTTTGGAGATTTAGGATTTAATGTCTGACTTTCTTGGTTTTGTACTTGCATGGGACCTATTACCTCTCTCTTTAGCTGATTTCTCCTTTTTGGAATGAGAATGTTTACACAAAGAGAGTACAACCATTGTACCTTGGAAGCAAATGACTTTTTTTAAGTTTACAGTTCCATAGTTGGAAGGCATTTACCTTGAGTCTCAGATGAGACTTTGGACTCTGAATTTTCAAGTTTGTGCTGAAACAAGTTCAAACTTTTGGGACTATTGGGATGAAATGATTTGTATGTTATATAGAGAAGGATAGGAATTTTGGAGGGCCAGAGGCAGAATGCTATGGTTTAGTGTTTGTACCCTGCAAACATCATGCTGAAATTTGATCCCCAGTGTTGGACGTGAGGCATAATGGAAGATGTTGGGACAAGGTGGGGGGGGTCCCTTATGGATCGATTAATGCCCTCCCTTGGGAACTAGTAAGATCTTCCTCTCTTAGTTCTCATAAGAGTTGGTTGTTTTGTTTGTTTGTTTGTTTGTTTAAATAAAGCCTGGCACATCCCCTTGCTCTGTTGCTTCCTTTCTTGCCATCTCTGTACACACTACTTCCCTTTCATCTTCCACCAGGAGGGGAAGCAGCCTGAGGCCCTCACCAGATGCCTGATCATGACATTTCCAGCTATGAGAATCATGAGCCAAACAAACCTTTTTTAAAAAACATAAATTACCCAGCCTCAGGAATTCCTTTGTAGCAACATAAAATGACTGAGACCCGTGACCTTTTTTCTGTATTGAACCTCCTTTTTTTAAATTATTAAATCATAAACACAAAGATCATGTATACATTAATGCATTTATGAAGTACAATGTGCTCATTTCATATAATTAGGAATGCTTACATCATACTGGATAATATATACCTCATCTCATTTACTTAATTATTGTGTTAAGACATTTATACTCTATACTAATAGATCTGACATGTACCCTGGCATTATGCACCATAGGTGTGATTCCACCATTCACCCTCCTCGATCTAACCTCTCGCCTCCTCCCTCCTTCATCTTGGTCCATAGTTGTGATCTATTCTTCATATGAGACTTTGAGTGATTGTAAACTGGTTTCATAATAGTACTGAGTACATTGGATATTTTTTCTTCCATTCTTTAGATACTTTAGTAAATAGGATATGTTCCAGCTCCATCCATGTAAACATGAAAGAGATAAAGTCTCCATATTTTTTAAGGCTGCATAATATTCCATGGTATACATATACCACAATTTATTAATCCATTCATGGGTCAATGAGCACTTGACCTTCTTCCATGACTTGGCTATTATGAATTGAGCTGCAGTGAACAATATGATGCAAATATCTTTGTTATAAAGTGATTTTTGGTCTTATAGATATACATCTAGTAGAGGAATTGCAGGATCAAATGGCAGTCTACTTTTAGATCCCTGAGTATGTTCCATATTTCTTTCCAAAAGGGACATATTAGCTTGCACTTCCAGCAGCAGTGCAAAAGTGTTCCCTTTTCTCCACATCCATGCCAACATCTGTAGTTTTGGGATTTTGTTATGTGAACCATTCTTACAGGAGTTAGATGATATCTCAAAGTGGTTTTGATTTGCATTTCTCTGATGATTAAAGATGTTTTTCTTGTGTCTGTAGGCCATGTGCCTATCACCTTCAGAGAAGCTTGTGTTCAAGTCTTTTGCCCACAATGAAATGAGATAACTTGTTCCTTTCTTATTAATAAGTTTGAGTTCTCTATGGATTCTGGTTATCAAACTTTTGTCAGAAGTATAACCTACAAATATCCTCTTCCATTCTGAAGGCTGTCTGCTTGCTTTACTTACTGTGTTCTTGGCTGTGCAGAAGCTTTTTAGTTTAATCAGATCCTAGGAATGTATTTTGGTGTTGCTTCAAATGTGTGGGGGGATCCTCCTCATAAAGTATTCTCCCAAGCCAATTTCTTCAAGTATTTCTCCTACACTCACTCTGAGAATCTTTATAGTTTCATTTCTTTTTTTTTTTTATTAAATCATAGCTGTGTACATTAGTGCAATCAAGGGGTACCATGTGCTGGTTTCACATACAATCTGAAATGTTTTCATCATATAGTTTCATTTCTTAAGTTTAAATCTTTTATACAGTGAGAGTCAGTTTTTGTTAATGGTGAAAGATGTGGATCCAGTTTCAGTCTTCTACAAGTTGCCAGCCAAGCCACAGCAACATTTGTTAAATAGGGAATCTTTCCCCCAATTTATATTTTTGATGGGCTTATCAAAGATCAAATGATGATAAGTTTATGGATTTATCTCTTAGTTCTCAATTCTGTTCCATATATCCACCTCTCTATTTTTGTGCAAATACCATGCTGTTTTGGTCACTATAGATTTATAGTGTAGTGTGAAGTTAGGCAGTGTGATTCCTCCTGATTTGTTTTTATTTCTGAGTAATGGCTTGGCTATTTGAGGTTTTTTCTGGTTCCATATAAAACAAAGTACTATTTTTTACATACTTTTTTAAAGTATGATGGTGGTGCTTTGCTAGGGATTGTATTAAATTTGTAAATTGCTTTGGGTAATATGGACACTTTAACAATGTTGATTCTTCCTAGCCATGAGCATGGTATGTTTTTCCATTTGTTAACATCTTCAGCTATTTCTTTTCTCAGAGTTTCATAATTCTCTTTATAGTGATCTTTCTCATTCTTTGTTAGGCAAATTCCTAATATTTTATCTTCTTTGGCACACCTGTAAAGGGAATAGGGTCTTTGACTGTTTTCTCAGCTTGACTATTATTGCTATATATACATAAGCTACTGATTCGTGAGTATTGATTTTGTATACTGAGATGCTACTGTATTCCTTGATCACATCTAAGAGTTTTGTGATTGATTCCCTGGGGTTTTCCAGGTATAAAATCATATTATGATGTGAGAGTGAAAGGTTGATCTCCTCTGACCTATTTGGGTACCCTTGATTGCCTTCTCTTGCCTAATTGCAATGGCTAAGACTTCCATTACAATGTTAAAAAGCAGTGGACACAATGGGCAATCTTGCCTGGTTCCTGATCTGAGTGGAAATGTTTTCAATTTTACTCCATTCAATATGATATTGGCTGTGGGTTTGCTGTAGATGGCCTCTATCAATTTAAGAAAAGTCCTTTTTTACCTATTTTTCTTAAGTGTTCTCATCATGAAAGGATGTTGGATATTGTCAAAAGCTTTTTCTGCATCTATTGAGAGAATCATATGGTCTTTGTTTTTTTTTCCGATTTTTTTTTTTTTGGCCAGGGCTGGGTTTGAACCCACCACCTTGGCATATGGGGCCAGTGCCCTACTCCTTTGAGCCACAGGCGCCGCCCTTTGTTTTTTAGTGTATTTATGTGATGCATTATGTTTATAGATTTATGTATATTGAGCCAACCTTAAGACCCTGGGATAAAACTCACTTGGTCATGCTATATAATTTGTTTGATGTGTTGCTGGATTCTGTGTGCCAGGATATTATTGAATATTTTTGCATCTATGTTCCTTAAATATATTGGTCTGTAGTTTTCTTTATTTGTTGAGTCTTTTCCTGGTTTGAGGATCAGGATCACATTTGCTTCATAGAATGTGTTGGGAAGTATTCCTTCTTTTCCAATGCTTTTGGAAAAGGTTAAGTAATATAGGTTTGGTAGAATTCTGATGTGAAGGCATCTGGTCCCAGACTCTTCTTTTTCAGGAGATTTCATATAGTTAATTCTATTTCAGTACTTGATATAGGTCTGTTCAGCATTTCTAATTCTTTCTGATTAAGTCTAGAAAGTTGGTGTGCTTCCACATATTGGTCAATTTTTTTCGTATTTTCATATTTCTGAGAATAAAGTTCTTTGTAGTATTCAAGGATTTTTTTGAATTTTTGAGGTGTTGTTGTTATTTTGCCTTTGTCACTTCTGATTGGTAATACTATGAACTTTAATTTTCTATTTTTCATTAGGTTGGCCAAAGGTTTATCAAATTTGTTGAATTTTTTAAAAAAACAGCTTTTTGATTCATTTATTTTTTGAATAATTCTTATTTTCAATTTCATTTAATTCTGCCTTGATTTTAGTTATTTCTTTTCTTCTGCTGGGTTTGGGATTGGAATGTTCTTTGTTTTCCACTTGCTTAAGATGTCCCATTAAGTTATTGCCTTCCTCTCTTTCTGTTCTCTTGAGGAAGAGAATTTCTCTTTAGGAAATTTATAGTGTTGCAAGCATTTGCAGTATCCCACAGGTTCTGATAATTCGTGACTTCATTATTGTTGTGTTCCAAAAATTTGACAATTTCCTTCTTAATCTCATCTATGACCCAGCTATCATTCAGCATAAGTTATTTAGTTTCCATGTCTTCATATGAGTATGCAAATACCTATTATTGGCAAGTTCAACTTTTATTACATGATGATCCAAGAAAACACAAGGAATAATTTCTATCCTTTTAAATTTGCTGAGGTTAGACTTGTGACCTCACTGTGATGTGATCAATTTTGGAGGATGTTCCATGGGTTGATGAGAAGAATATGTATTCAGTTTTGTTAGGATGAAATGTTCTGTAGATGTCTGTTAAATTCAATTGTTGTATAGTGAAGTTTAAGTCCAAAATATCTTTGCTTAGTTTCTTATGGAAGGATCCATCCAACACTGCCAAAGGAGCGTTAAAATTTCCAACTATTATGGTGCTGGAAGATATTAAATTGCTTATGTCTTTTAGGGTCTCCCTTATAAATTGAGGAGTATTCTGGTTGGGTGCATAAATTTTAATAATTGACATCTCATTGTGTTGAGTGTTTTCCTTAAATATGAAGTGACCATCCTGTTTTTCCTTACTTTTGTTGGTTTAAAGCCTGGTGTATCTGCAAATAAAATTGCCACCCCTACTTTTTTCTGATTTCCATTTCCAGTATTACAGATGCCCATCCCTTCACCCTGAGTCTATGTTTATCCTTTAAGGTAAGAAGAGATTCTTGTATGCAGCAGATATCTGGCCTGAGTTTTTGTATTTAGTCAGCCAACCTGTGCCTCTTAAAAGGACAGTTTAAGCCATTCACATAAATTGAGAGTATTGATAATCCTGGTAGTATTTTGGGTGTCACATTTTTTGAAAGTCCAGTGAACATTTTGAATCTTTTTGCCACTGTGGAAATTGAGTTTTAGTCAAGAATTTCAGAGTGAGTTTACTTTGGTGGAAGAGTATTGTGCTGGTCATTATGGAGGATGGATCTGAGGGTATCCTGAAGAGCTGGTTTGGTTATGGCAAATTTCTTCAACATGTGCATGTCATCAAAGTATTTAACTTCTCCATCATAAATGAAGCTCAAGTTAGCTGAATACAGGACTGAAAGTTGTTTTGTTTTAGGAGATTGAAGGTTGATGACCATCTTCTAGCTGAAAAGTTTCAGCAGAAAGATCTGAAGTCATTTTAAGTCATTTTAATATTCTTACCCTTGTAGGTAGTGATTTTCTTATGTTTGGCTGCTTACAGGATTTTCTCCTTCATATTAACTTTGGTGATGTTAATTACAATGTGTCTAGAAGATGTTTTATTTGAGTTGTGCTGGGGTTCTGAAACTGTCTGCTATCTGAATTTCAGTATCTCTTGCCATACTTGGGAAGTTCTCCTCAATTATCTCTTGGAGTAGAGTATCTGTTTTTTGGACCATCCTCTTTGCCTTCAGGGATTCCTATGAGGCAAATATTTGCTCTTTTGGAGTGGTCCCACACTTCTCTCAGGGAATCATCTGTTTTTACTTTCTACTTCTCTTCCTCTTTAAGCATTTGGGAGTATTCAAAAGCTTTATCCTCAAGGTTAGAGATACTTTCTATTGCCTGCTCCATTCTGTTACTGAGGGATTTTACTGTAGTTCTCAGCTCTTTGATGGCTGCAAGTTCTTGCCTCCATGTGTCAAAATCTTTGGTGATTTTGTCTTTGAATTCATTGAATTCTTGAGATTTTTGAATTGCTCCTTGAATTTCTAATTCCATCTTTACCTCCATTCTGTTAATCTTATTTGCAATGCAAATTCTGAATTCAATTTCTGACATCTCAGCCATTTGTTTATGAATGGGATCTTCTGTCATGTCTTCTTTGTCATTCCTTGGGGGAGTTGATCTACTCTGATTATTCATGTTGCCAGAGTTTTTCCACTGATTCCGACCCATGATAATTTTTCACCTTTTGACTAGAGAAGCTGGCAAGGTAAAATTGCATTGAGGGCCCCTGGAGTTGTAATTAAACAGCCCTTTACCAAAGAACTGGGACTGGTGATTGTGGCTCTTCCCTTAGAGCTTTACACAGGTCTCATTCAGAACTACTGCCTGAAACTCTCGGCACCTGCTTGGTGTGATGGGGCTAGATGGGGCTGGCTGATATTCAGTTAGTGGCTTTGGGCTGAAATCTCATCTGTACAGACACATAAGAAACTAAGACATCTCACCCCCCTACAGCTGACAACTGGAAGGGTAGCATCTCACACTCCCACAACACAGCCGTGGTACAACCTTGGTGGGTCCCCAGTGATCAGCCCAGGTCAAGAGTTCCAAACCAATTGTCCTGGTTGACACAAACACCAATCAGATGGGAGAGTCCAAAAAGTCTTCAGCATCTAGGCAGTGGGGGTCCACTGGAGCTTAATTTGACCCCAGTCAGAGGGACTGTGGAGCTGCCACCACTGTCAGGGGCAATGCTGCCATTGTTTGGGGTGGTGCCACCAGTCTATGGTACTGCTGTGTGGAGTTCACAGGAGCCAGTGGGGAGCTAGAAGGCATTGCCACTAGCCACAAAGGTCACAGGAGCTGGGCAGGAAACCTAAGGGCAGAGCTGCTGATCCCCAGCCTCGGTCTGCAGGAGCTGGGGTGGAGGTGGATGGCAGAGTTGCTGGCATTGGGGGCCTCAGGGGTTGCAAGGGCTGGAGAGGGGGTCAGGGGCTGCCAGTCTCAGCAGCCGGGTGGGGAATTAAAGGGTGGAGTCACTGGTCCAGGGCTGTAGGTCTCAGGAGCTGGAGGGCCAAGTCACAGGCTGTGGGCCACACAGGTCACAGGAGTCAGGCAGGAATCACCAAGGCAGCTGCTGGTCACAGGAGCCTGGCAGGGAGCCGAGTCATGGGCTGCCAAGCTGGGGAGCTGGTGGATCTTGGTCCCTATTGATCAGTAGCATGGGACCCAAGCTATGCTCTTTCCAACATGGGGCAAGTCTCTCTCCCTTTGTGACTCCCCACCTCTATTAAAGTTATAGTTTCAGTGCAACTGTCATGAGGTGCCCTGCCCTAGCAGAAATCTGCCAAAGATTCCAGATTTTGCAGGGGGTAGTCTTCCAGACCACGGGGAGAGGGAAGAGGGGTGGATTGGGGGTTCAGGAAGGTAGGGAGAATATTAGATTAACTTTTGGCCCAGGCAAGAGACTGTCTGGGCTTGCAGAAGTATCCCTCCTTGGAGGCATCCTGGCCCTCAGTCATTCTCTCTCGTTTGGTGAAATGAAAAGTCCTCTGTTCTCTACTCGCCTCAAGCCGCTCTCTGGGCAGGGGGAGGATTCCCATCCTCTTTGGGATGGGTTTTGTACCTGAAATTTGTTTCCTTGGAGTCCCAGCTTGTTGCAACAGGGGTGATGAGAACCTATTGATCCTCTCTTTCAGCTCAGCTCCCAATCTTCTACTTTATTGGGTTATTTCTGGCCATTATTTCTCCCTCGAGACGGGAGCCTCTGCCAAAAGCTGGCTTCAGTTGACCATCTTGCCTCCCTCCCCCTAAGACCCATGACTTATTTTCTGAAACTTGGCTCTAGAAGCTCCCAACTCAAATATATCTCTGGATTCATTAGCTCCAGCTTTTCTTGAGCTTTCTTTCATTCGTGCAGCTCTTATTGCTGTTCCAAGGACCATACCCTTCACTGCCCAAATCTGTTGCATCCATGTGATCTGTAGGAGTGGTCAAAACAATTTCCAGACCTTCCCTCCATGTAGGCTGTCAATTTGAATCCAGACCCCTCTAAGCCTCCCTTTCTAAACGTATGTAACTGTGAATTATTGAATGCTCACCACATTCAAGTCTGAGTTTTTTGTGTTTTTTTTTAATGTTTACTTATTTAGTTTTTGAGTAAAGGTTCTGAAGTGGCAGTGAGTATATACATGTGGGGTAAAATCCATACCTGATCCCTCTCCAGGAAATTAAATGCAGCAGAGGTGAACAGCTTTGGTATCTCTGATAGCATCCAAGATGGCATGAAGGAAACATTAAAAGGAGAGAATTAACAGGAGAAAGAGACGCTCACTTATAGACTCCTGGAAGACTCAAATCATGAGACTTCCCCCAGCACTAACTAAGACAAAAGTTCTTACAAATTTCTTTAGAAAGCATCTTTCCCAAACAGATACAACTATTTCTTAATGTTCTTAAATAGAACCTTAATGTATAATAATACAGGTGCCTTCTTTAAGATATAAATTTCACTCTAGGCAGTGGTATCCTACTTCCCTATTCACTATGGCAAAGTGGTCAGAATCAAAGGGTTTCTGAAAAGGAGGGAGACAGTATTTTCCAGATGACCTCATGTTCTTGGTGCTCTGAAGCCTCCTGTGGAAAAATGATAAGAGGTTGTTGTAGTTCAAATGTGTCCCCCAAATGTTGATGTGTCGAAAACTTCATTGCCATCATGACCATATTGAGAGGTGGGGCATTTGGGAGATGATTGAATCACAGAGGCTCAATTCTCTTGATTAAATTACTGCTGCTATCTTGGGGGTGGGTGAGTTATCATGGGAGTAGCAATTATATACAAGTATGCTCTGTCTTGTATGCTTGCTCTGTTATAGAATGACTCTCCAGATGTTGCCATCACATTCTTGGACTTTCCAGCCTCCAGAACTACGAGCCAATTAAATATTTTTCTTCATAAATTATCTAGTTTGTGGTATATTCTGTTATAGTGGCAGAAAATAAAGGCAGAATATTGGTACCATGAGTAGGGTTGTTGTTATAACAAACACCTGAAAATGCAGAAGCTGCTTTGGAACTGGCTAATGATAACAGGCTGGAAGAATTTTGAGACTAGGGTTAGAATAAAAGCCTGTATTGCCATTAATGGGCCATTAAGAGCAATTAAGTGAGGGCTCAGAAAAACACCTCAGAATTCGAGGAAGTCTGAATATTCTTAGAGATTACTTAGGAGGTAATAACCAGAATATTTGTAGAAATATGGATAGTAAAGGCAATTGTAATAAGCTTTCAAGTCAGTGAGACATTGATGCTCACTGCCTCTTTCAGAACTTTACATGCTTTTCTTGTAAGTTTGGATTTGTATTTTCTTCTGCACCAGATACCTCCTCTTCCCTATAAAGGCAATTCTAATAAAATGGGGTATCTGGTAGAAGTTGTGTGGTTACTTTTAACAGCAAGAGCAAAAGAAACTACTTTAGGGCAGCGCCTATGGCTCAAAGGAGTAGGGTACTGGCCCCATATACCAGAGGTGGTAGATTCAAACCCGGCCTCAGCCAAAAACTGCAAAAAAAAAAGAAAGAAAGAAAGAAAAGAAATTACTTCAATCTAACATTCCCCATAATTCCAGTAGTCTCTTATTTAGCTGTGACATTTTTCCCTTTGGTGGTGTTCCTGAAAAAGATAAGCATCTTATCTCAGAGGCTTAGAGCCCTCTGATTTCCAACTCTAGTCTTAGAGCCTAACATGCTACAATATGTCAAAGCACCAGGGTGAGACGCTCCTCAGGAAGGTTAGGGTTTCTAGGCCCCAGACTGAGACTGGCTTGCAACATGACCACAAGCAACTTACTTTTCTACTCAAAGATCTAAAAAGGCCTTTTTTTTCATAACCTGGTGGATGCCTCAAACAGGACTGTGGAAGGACTGACATTATTTCACCACCTCCTCTCACACAGCTTATGAAAAAGGGGCCAACATGAACCCCATTTTATAGACAGGGAAACTGAGACTTAGGGGATCTGTGGCTTACCCAAAGTCACCCAATATTACAAGGTGGAGTCAGGTTAGAAAACATGTCTGATTCCAATGCCCATGTACTACCAGGTCACTAAACTCAGGGTTACTGAAAACTTACAGAAGTGAATGTTAGGCATGGGTATGAATGTAAGGCATTTTAAGAAGTATTAAGTGGCCTAGGAGAGGGATGGAAGGGGCAAACCATTACTCAGATCACATGAAGTCAGGTAGGCCTCAGTCTAAATTTAAGCTGCACTGGTGCCTTCCCAGGCTCTCGGAGAAGCAAAGAAGAGTGAGTTTTCAATGGGGCATTAGAAAGTTCCCCAGGAACTGGGGTCTGGGATCTTCTAGCCTCAGTTTCCTCATCTATACAGAGGGATAAGAGTAATCCCTGTTTCATAGGGTTGTTCTGATGATGGAGAGAGACAATTTTATTGAATTCACACTTACTAAACCTGCTGAAACACACCAGACTCTGTTTTAGGACTTGAAGAGCAAAAGTAAACAAATGTAAAAATCACAGTCCCCAGAGAACTTATGCTTTATAAGGACACAAACAAGTAAGACCTTTGAAGAGAATGGCATCTATGTGGCCAAATAAAAGGAATATAGCAGGAAGGTGCAAATGTGATGTTTGATCAGATTAGCAGAAAGGAGTCACCAAGAAGATGGCTTCTAGATCAGTAGGCAGCAAGGACGTCAGTTTTTAGAAGGGAATTCAGGCAGTGGGAACAGCAAATGTAAAGGTCCTGAAGCAGGGTGTACCTAACATGTAGGTAGAATAGCAAAGGTGTCCATGTGACTGGAACAGAAGAAGCAAGAGGTAGAGTTTTTGGAGATGAAGTCCTGAAACCTGGTAGGTGACAGCAATGACTTGGGAGAGGAACAGATCATCTGACTTCAGTTTTAAATGTGTCTTACTCTGGCCGCTGTGTTAACAATGGACTACAGGGAAAGAGGGTAGAAGAGGGGAGACCTGTGAGGAAGACACACAATACACCTGTGACACCTGTGTGCAGAGGGAAGATACTGGTTTGGAACAGGGCAGAAAATGGATCAGATTCTGGACATAGCTTGGAGGTGAAGCTGAGAGATTTCCAGATCAAGGTATGAAAGAAAAGAGTTGTGGAAGCTCCAAGGTTTGGTGATGGAAGACCTGTAAGAGAATAGAGTTACCATTTCCTGAGGTGGATAAAGTGGCAACTAGAATGAGATGATTTTCAGGGAGGGATACAATGAAGTGCTCAGCTTTGGACACTGTGTTTGAGAGGCCTGTTAGACAACCAGGTGGAGAAGTCAAGCACAGGGGAATGCAAGAGAAAGATCCTGGCTAGAGACACTCATGGGAGGTCATGGAAATGGCAGGTGATGTCCAAGCCATGGCAATGGGTGAGATAATGTACAGAGTGAGTGTGAATAAAGGAGATGATGAAGATTCAGAAAAGAGACTGGGAGGTAAGAGGAAAACCAGGCAAATGTGCTGAGCTGGAACCATGTAAGGAGAGGATTAAAGAAGGTGAGAGAGTGTCCATTAAGTCCACTTGAGCTCCAGCTCTCTCTCCCTGGTTGGAGCAATAACTGTCTGTAAGTAGTGGCCATGAACCTGCTTTCGTCCCCTTGGATTGAAAGAGTGGGTCCACTTGGCCCCAGGCTCTAGGGCTATGCAGTCTGTGAACTTGGCTAGGAGGACTGCTGTTATCTCAAGTAAGACTCCAGTGTTATCCACTGTTAATGATTAGCTCTGCACATCTGTAAGGCCACAGGCATTCTGGAGCTGTCTGCTTGATTCGCTGTGCTCTCCTCCAAGGCTGCAGGGGAATCTGGAGCTCTTTGCTGGAAATCAGAGGGTGGACCCAGCTTTCCCCAGAGAGACTTCCTGAGAGGACCCAGTAGGTGAGCGCTGTCACAGGAATGAACTGACAGGGTCAGGCCCCACAATGACACTCACCAATCTATAGGAGTAATGGCCCATGAGGAGAGTGCAAATCCTGCACGGAAAGCAATCTGCAATTCATGGGCACTATGGAATGGAGATATGTCTGCCAGGTCTTGGTGATGGGATACTGGGCAGAATGAAAGGTTTAGAACAAGGAAAGTGACAGACTGGGGTAGCTGGAAGAAAGGTGGTCAAAGATACCTGGGAGTTGGGTGGCAATCAGGGAAGGAGGCATCTCAGAGGAGGTGAGGCCAGAAAAGAGACAAACCTGCAGGCACACAGGCAAATAGGCATTTCTGCCCAGGGATTGGTAAGGAAATCTTCACTTCTTATTCCGTAGAAAATTATAAAGGAGACAGAATTACAGGAGGCCTTGGGCATTCTGGTGGCTGCTGCAACAGAAGTTGCAAATTCAGCCAACTGACTGAACTACTGGCTGGATTCCTTGAATCAAACATCATTAGACTTAAATTCTCCAACCTCATTAGGGTTCATAGGGTGTAACTCAAATAACAGCCTACACAGTCCTGAAACTACTTTCCTTGGAGCCATGTCTATGGAAATAGTAATTATAAGAATTGTAATTTCTAAAGTGATTATGTTAGGCCCTGCACACTAAGGGCATGGTATTTAACATATATCAGTGAAGATTCATTTTAAAGAATTGATGGTAGGCTGGGTGTAGTGGTGCATGCCTATAATTTCAGAAATTTGGGAGCTCAAGGTGGGAGGATTATTGAGCTTAGGAGTTTGAGACCAGCCTGGGCAGCATAGCAAGACAGTCTGTAAAAAAATAAAAATTAAATTAACCAGTCAAGGTGGAGTGCATCTATATTCCCAGTGACTCAGGAAGATTGTCTGAGTGTAAGAGTTCGAGGCTAGAGTGAACTGTTATCTTGCCACTGCACTCCAGCCTGGGTGACAGAACGCGATTCTGTATTTAAAAAGAGAAAAGAAAAAAATATATACTACATGTATTAGTAAGAATTTTCTATAGTAGTAAACATCCTAAACATTTTAGTAGCATTTAACCAGGTGGGTCTGTGGTCATGCTGGGCTCAGCTTGACTTCACCTGTCTTGTCATTTTAGGGCCCAGGCTGAAGGTATATCACTGATCTGGAATATGCAATTCTCATGCAGAGGGCACAAATGCAAAAGTCTCTGACCAAGTACACGATGATATCCACTCACATCTTATTGACCAAAGTATACATATCACATGAGCAAGTGAAAGTCTACAAAAGGCGGATACATACTCTTCCTCCAGACTGCACTCGAAAGGGAAATGCACAAAAATGAATGTGTATATATTCAGAAAGGGAATAAATTGTTGGGAGCAACACTCTCATCTACCACTCACTGTATTTTAACTACAAAGAGATTTATTAAATAGAATTGGGCTTTTGCAAAACTGTCAGTAGTATTGAAGACCCTGAACTGAGTCTGGATTCTGTTGTACTTTTGGAAGATAGCACACTGTAAGGAGACTGAAACAGATGCTAAGTGCCACTTCACTCATAACTATACCAAATTAATTCCCAGGAAGGACCCCGTAAGATTGGGATAAATATCCTGAAACAGCTGATGAGTAGTAGAGCAATCTATTAAAGAAGCACTTACCTGTGTCTCCTATTTACCTCACAGGTCTCAACATGTATTGGCTGTGGAAGCTTCAGGGACTTTGCACACTATGGGGTACTCAGACATCCAGGTGCACTCTCCACATAATTACAAGACAAGTGGCATCTGTGCAGTGGGGCCACCAGGAAGTTCCTGCCAAGTTTAACTTTGCTAGAGATGTGATGGATCACTGGGCAGACATGGAGACGGTAAGGGGGTGGAAAGAGGCACAGAATGAGACAAATTGGCTGACTTTATTGTACTAACGTCTTATTGTATAGTAATAAAGACTTATTGCTTTACTGTAATATATATACACACACTGCTGTTAGGTGTTTAAAACGGTACAGCTATTATGGAAAACAATATAGGTCCTCAAAAAATTAAAAAGAAGAATTACCACATAATCTAGCAATTCCAACTTTGGGTATATATCCAAAAAAAATCAAATGCCAGGTCCATAAGAGATATTTGTACACCCATGTTAATAGTAGTTTCATCCATAAGAGGTAAAAGATCAAAACAATACAAATGCCTGTCAATTTGTGATGAATAGATAATCAAATGTATATACATGTAATGGAATACTGTTTGGGCCTAAGAAGAAAGGACTTTTTTTTTTTTATTGTTGGGGATTCATTGAAGGTACAAGAAACCATGTTACACTGGTTGCATTTGTTGGGTAAAGTCCCTCTTACAATCGTGTTTTGCCCCCAAAAGGTGTGGCACACGCCAAGACCCCAAGACCCCACCCCCCTCACTCCTTCCCTCTCTCTGCTCTTCCTTTCCCCACCCCTCCCTCATTCTTCCTCTCTCTGCTCTCCCCTTCCTTCACCCCCACCGTGTCAATAATTGTCATTAATTGTCCTCATA
>CAUYON010050298.1:0-11420 GCA_963573935.1 Arctocebus calabarensis
TAGTATAACAGAAGAGAGAAGGTCAACTGTGTTTTTGGAGGTGGGGAGGGTGAAAGGAGGGGGGTGGGGGAAGAAAGGAAAGAAAGAGAAAGAGACAGAAGGAGGAAGGGAAGGAGGGAGGGAGGAAGGGAGGGAGGGAGGAAGGGAGGGAGGGAGGGAGGGAGGGAAGGAAGGAAGGAAGGAAGGAAGGAAGGAAGGAAGGAAGGAAGGAAGGAAGGAAGGAAGGGAGGGAAGGAAGGAAGGAAAGAAGGAAGGAAGGAAGGAAAGAAGGAAGGAAGGAAGGGAAAGTAATAAAGGAAGAAGGAAAAGAAGTAGTAAAAAGTCTTTTGACTCCAGTAACTCGGGAAGTAGGGAAAGAAGGGAAATAGGTAGCAATATGGCTTCAAAAGGCAGAACCAAAGGAAGGTGTCAAGCAATCATCACCAATCAGCTCCCTTCCCTCACTCCACTTTCCTCGCAGACACTGGGGAAGAACGAGGGCAGGCTTTTCAGACCTTACCTACTCTGAGGTTTTTGGATCCATCTGGGAAATTTGAGCAATATTTTCTCAGATATCCTAAGAAAAAACATTGCTGATTCTCATTGTTTCTGATTGGGTTATGCAACTAGTTTTCAACCAATCAGTACAGCCAGGGACATAGGATGGGCCAGGTAGCTGGGAGTAAAGATGATCTTTGAGAGACGAAGAAAAGTTTGAGTTTAGAAAGAAACTTTCCTAATTATTATATATTGCCTATTGGTTGTATTTCATGATATCCCTGCTGAATGC
Organism: Arctocebus calabarensis; assembly: GCA_963573935.1. Lineage (NCBI taxonomy): Eukaryota > Metazoa > Chordata > Mammalia > Primates > Lorisidae > Arctocebus > Arctocebus calabarensis. Next base: position 770 of record CAUYON010050298.1, read on the forward strand.
TACATTATTCTTTAAAACTCAGCTGCTTTATATTGAATACTATGTGGGCTGCAGAATACTATGGGTGATAAGTAAGACACTATCAATGTTCTACGGAGCTGGAAGTGCGGGAGGGGGTCCAGCACACGTCGCTCCTGAGCCCTCCTACACTATTAGATGGACTATTCCCACAAAATTGAGTTTACAAATCCCACAGTAGTCTGGGAGAAGGAAGAGTTTATGTAGCATGTACTTGGGACAATTAAGTATGTGACACTTCTGAACTGTTAGTCCAGACTCCCAGATATTAGAGGGGAGAATAAATTAGCGGACAGGGGAGGAGGGTAATCAGGGAAGGCTTCTCAGAAGAGGCAGGGCTTTGCAGGCATGTATCCAACCTGCAGGAAATGGATGGGACTAAGAGCAAAGCCGAGACAGTGTCTCCAGGAATTTCAAAGCCTCTGATTTAATGTCTAACATCCATAATGTCTTAATAAGATTGTCAAATGGATTCATTACCTTCTCTTAAAACCACCAGCCTGTCCTTCCCCCTTAAAGACTAAGTCAGTCTATCAGAACTGTTCTTTACAAAACAATGATGATTCTTGTCTGAGTTCCTTTTCTGCTTTGATGGGTCCTCCGTGCTCAAGTGAAGATGAGGCATATCCATCTTGTAAAGCTCACCCTTTCTGATAGACGCAAGAGGATCTTGCTAGAGGATGCAAATTGATAGCCCTGCCTCTCTGGGTCTGTAGACAGTAGTTCGCCTGTGCTGAGCCTCCCCCATCCTGCTGGAGTCTCTGCCTTGCCTTACTAATGCCAGTGTCAACACTGAGAAAGCATTTCAGAGAAAGAGGGAATGGAAGACACAGATGACACTAGACATTTCTCTTTTATTTTTATCAATTTACGGGGTACATGTGAAATTTTGTTACATGGATCTATTACATAGTGGTAAACTTTGGGCTTTAATTGTAACCATCACCTGAATAAAGTACAATGCAAAGTACAATCCTGTAATTTCTTATCCCTCACTCCCCTCCCATGCTTCCCCCTCTTTGTAAGTTACCAATGTCTATTATTCCAAAACAACAGATATTTCTTCCAAAATTTTCCGGACTCTCAGATGCATTAATGATTTGACAGTGCCAATGATAGGAAAGCTGCTCTCAAATATTTCATTCTAATTTCACAGCAGGATGCAGCTTTTTATTTTTCTGCCCAAGATCCAATGCATAATTCACAGAATCAGGAATGAAAACTGCAGAAATGTATCAAGTCCACAAAGTTTCCCTTCTATCTTCAGAAGCACCTTGATGATGGTTCTTTCAATTGTGTTAATCAGGGATTACACTGGTTCAAAACCCAGATCAATATGAAGTGCATCTGATTTCAATACTACTGAAAACCAGGTTAGACTGAAAGAGCTGAGAAAAAATAAAAATCAATTTCTGTTTTCCTGGCTTTGCATGAGCTTGGCAGAGGATAGAAGTAGATTTAAAAAAAAAAAATGAATTGCGATCTGATTTTCATCATTCCCAACAGTGCATAAGGCAGGACCTGATACTTAGAAATTTGAGAATTTCTTCTCCTTTCAGCTAGAATCTTTGAGGTTTTCTGGAAAATATGGATTCCTTACTTTAAATGCCCAGTAGAGGTAGTTCAAAAAGAAAAGCTTAAAGTTCCCAGAAAGGAATTCATTTTAGATATGCTATCTCCTGAGACTCCAATTCCATCACTATCACCTTTTTTGACTATTGTAAGAAACTCACTCTAACTCTTATTTTAACCTATGCCCAGGAGACTTTAATATATATTCTATATATAAAGTATATAGCTCTCCTTCATCTCAGTATGAATTTGTGAAAGGAAACTAGCTTGCAGTGCCAGGGTGCTATGATTTGAATATGTCCCACAAAGGTCAAGTGTTAGAATCTCAACCCTTAATGCCACGGTGTTGAGAGAAGGGACCTTTAAGAGGTGATTACATCATGAGGGGTCTGCTCTCTTGAATGGCTCAGTGCCGTTATTGTGGGAGTGTTGGACGAGTTGGTCCCTTCTTTTCTCTTTTCCTGGAGCTTGCTACCTTGCCCTGACATCTACCCTGTGATGACATAGCAAGAAATCTCTCACCAGATGTGAACCCCTTGACCTTGGACTTTCCAGCATCCAGAAGTAAATCTCTGTCCTTCATAAATTTTTCACCCTCAGACATTCCATTATAGCATCACAAAACAGACTAAGACATGTTGCCTACCCTGTATGGCCAGCTGAATTTCTTTGTGGCAAATCATCTAGACCGGCATATTCCAATTACAGGGGATAAGAGCACTCTCCATTGTGCCTCGTTTAGAGACGTGATTTGTCTTGGTAGGGTGTGTATTTTCCAAAATGGAATTGGAGGTTTGCTATACAAAATTTTAATGTCTGAAAAATTAGTATTTAGCAGAGGGCAAAGAAGACAACAAAGAAACAAGGGACAGGGTTGAGGTCTTCCCTCCAGAGTCTCCTTCATGATAGGTAGAGCTTTTTTTTTTTCCTCTTCCCTTGACCATGAAAACAACCACATGTAACAAGTAAATTGAACTGTTTTTAACCAGGCGTTGTGGTGCATGTCTGTAGTCCCAGCTACTCAGAAATCTGAGGCGAGAGAATTACTCAAACCCAGGAGTTTGAGGTTGCTGTGAGCTATGATGCCATAGCACCCTATCCATGGTGACAGAGTAAGAATCTGTCTCAAAAAATAAAGAAATAAATATTTGTTCCTTGTGCTAATGATCTACTACTGATATCAGTTGTCCAACATGATTGGGTTGGTCTTTGTTCCTTCCTTCAGTCTGTGTGCTGATGTGAGCACTACCCCACACTCACACTTCCATACAGCCAGGGTCACCCACTGTAGGGAGAAGCTGTCGCCTGCAGCAGCTGGGCAGTGATGTCCACTGATCTGCACAAGTGGAGCCACTCAGTGGAGCTAACGGCCTGGCACAGAAGCCAACCTATCCTCAAACTGACTCAGCGTGGGAGTGAGAAAAAGGGAATTGACCCTGAGCATGTGAACTCAGGCTAAGTGTGATCTGACAACACCAGCAAAGGGTTGCAAAAAGTACAGGAACAAATGGAAAATTACACTGAGACTGGTGTCTACTTCTACCTCTTGACCAAGGCATTTGATGCCAAGAAATAGTGCAACAGAAGCATTAAGGATAGGAAAGACTGATTCAAGCAGAGCTCTCTATAATAGCCCTTTCTTCCCCCTCAAAAGGCAGAGGAAAATGTCTCATGTACGTCCCAAATTAGGAGACTAGCTAACTAAATTATGGCCTCAAAGCACACGAGATTATTACAAAGCCATTGAAACTGGGGTTACCTTGCTAACAGAAGCAAGTTTTTACGATGCTATTATAAAGTCAAAAAAGTACACTACAAAATAGTATGGATTTTAGGATTCTAATGAATATGCATGAAAAGTAATATGCAAAAATGTAAATTGTATGAGATGGTTTTAATATTAAATGTGTCATTAGTAGTATTATAAATGTGCCTTTAAACTCTACAAATGGTATAAAGGAAAGTTGTAAGAGAAAACAACTCGACTAAAGAACAGCTACATCAAACACACGCTAAAATTATCTTTGCCCAGCTTTTAGTTCTTAGACAAATGTTCTCAGACAAACAGAAGCTTTCTGTTCACAGAAGGAAAAGCTCATCTGTCTCCCCAGGTATGAACAATTAGCAATCCAAGAAAGGGTGTCAGCTCATGAAAGCACACTCAGGCTGGAGACAAGGAAATATATCTCCCTTAAAGTAGTCCTGGGACTCCCTTCTTATAATTCACGGAATACTTAATACTATTATGATTCAACAGATTATGTAGAAATAAATGGATACGCATATATGATAAATAAGCACTCAAAACATTGTACCAGTAGGTATAGGGGGTGGAGCAAAAAATTCTTCAAAGACTGGTGTTGAGGAATAGATGCGGTGCTACTGTCAATCATCAAAGAGCGGCCTTAGGTCACGTGTGCCAGCACCATTTAAAATGTCATAAGCAACAAAGAGAGACCATCGTAATACTAATACAATTTTTAAATTCATCATTGCTAGAGGAGTACTTTTTCCACTGCAATAAAAAGAAAGTAATACATATGAAAAATGTGCCAACTGCAGTCCTAGAGGCTCCCATGAAAAGGGCTCCTTGAGGGGATGATACTCAGCCGCCATTTCTTTGGGATTCTCCAACTGCAATCAAATCAGTGTTTGCAGAACTTTAACAGAAGTGACCACGCCCCATAATGCCTCATTCTGTGACTCTAATTCTTTATGCCAGGCTTCTATTTCATGCCAATGGTTCAGCCCCAACTCAGAGGTCTGATTTTCATCCTTGGAGTCAAGGTCTCCCTCTCTGCCACTAACACAAATAACCTTCTTATAAGCCCCAAATTTCCAAGACCCACCTCCTTTCCTAAGTTCTATCCAGCACAAGAGGATAAACATGACCTTTTCCTTGACTCACTAGCTAGGTAACTGACTACACCTCAGAGGATTTTAAATCCTTTATTTGTAAATAATAGGTTTGAACCAGAAGTTCTTTCTCTATTTTAAATATCAGAAATTTCAGTGATTATGATGATTAAAGACACACTCAGTATTTTAGTGAGGAGTCATGTATTTTGAAACTTGAGATGTTTCAAATTCCCCAATCTTGCAACACTATAATCCAAGCTAGTGAGAAATATATACATACATACATACATACATATATATATATATATATAAAACAACAGCAAAGAGGAAAGCAAATCAAGCAGTTCTCTAAGTAGTTGAGCAAATTTTCTGTTGAGAATTTTAAATGGAGGATGCAAACTTAGGTTTAAATGAAACATAAAATATCTGAATTTTTGAAAGGGAGATGTTGGTGAGTTGCAACTCAGAAACCAAATCTAAACAGAATTTTTTGTTCTTGCTGCAATTTTAACAAGTGAACTCAATCAGTTCAAAGCTGTCAACCCAAAAGGGAATAATGGTTTACCCAGACAGAGCCCACACCCAGAAATGGCCACACTGTCTGCCCCGGTGCCTCCAAGGTAGGGGTTTACACCTGGCTCAGGTTGGGAGAAGCACAGCTGAGAGTCATCTATAGAAGGCAAGGGGTTTCCTTCAGGAACATTGGACATCGGTGTGCTGTGAGCAGTGATATTTGAGATTGGTCCAGAAGCACCCCTGAAGAGCCTCAGGAGTACTGTTTGGTATGGGTTAGGTGCTGAGAGTAGAGCAAGGCTAGGGATTAAGAGAGAAGGCAGGCAAGCAGGGGTGGGGGTGGGGCAGGCTGGAAATAACTGGTGCTGGGTTTTACTTGATCCTTGACCTGAATGAGCACATCTGATGCAAAGATAAGGAAACCGAGATGAATGGAGATGTGACAGTTTCATGGAGAGTTTAGCTGGAAGTGAGGACCAAATTCCAGAGCACACAATGCACCTTAATCATAGAGAAGGTAGAAGAGAGGTTACTAGGATAGGAATGAGAGGAAGGAGGAGAAGGGGGGAGTTATGGTTTAAAGGATATAGAGTTTGGGTTGGACATTGAAAAAGTGTTGGGTGCAGATCATGGTGAGGATTAGACAACTTTGTGAATGTACCGCCACTCATGAACAGTTAAACCACTTAGAAATGGCTAAGATACATGGTAAGCGTATTTTGTCACAATAAAATAGGGTAAAATAAAAGTAAAGGAAAACTTCAGCTCTGCAAAAATCAGAAATTGGTCTTCCTCACACACATGTTAAATACAGACACGGTAGCTTCCCTTGAAACTTAGTTACTCTCTTAGCTCAGACAAAGAAATCTCCCAAGAGATGAGCTGGGGATCCACTAGGTTGTACTGGATGTAGAAGGAGCTGATAAAAGTGGGGAATAACTGCAGAGGAAGAGCAAGTTCTGGCTTTATACAAGGGTGGGTGGTGAGAAGAAGACTTAAGCAACTGGGGTCAGGGCATCTTAAAGAGTGCCATAGCACAAGATGGCATACCAATAGGCTTTTAAACGCAAGCTCAAGCTGTGAAGGAGAAGATGGTGTAGTGGTGAGCATAGTTGTCTTCCAAATATGCTTTTAGTTACTTGTTTCCAAACAATGCAATAGATCTATAATAATATAGATACATACCCTTATACTCTTACCCTCTCATCTTAACTTAGCAATATGAACTGAAGAGACAGAAGGAAAACTATGCAACAGAAACCCAGGGTTGTTGAAAGAAAGCCAAAAGCCTTAAAATACCAATTCATCCATTACTCCCCAGCCCTCTAGGTGATTTAAGCTCCAGTGTCTATGGAGATCAGGTGACAGAGTCAAGTGGGTATGTGCAGGTGCACGGAGGTCTAGGACTGGGTTCAGGACCACAGGAAGAGCAGAACTCCCAATCGTGAAAAGACAAGTGTTGCTTTTCTGCTCCATCTGTACATTACCTTGTAGAATGCCCAGTACTGATATGTCTTTTGTCTATTTTACTAAAGAAGGCATGCAGATTTTTCTATGAAATTGTCAGATTTTTAAAATTAAAATATAAAATACAGCTTGATTGCTTGCTTTATTTCTGAAAGTTATATTCAAATAAAGCTTTATTCATAATTTCCAAAGTTTAGAAGCAACCAAGGTGTCCTTCAGCAGGTGAGTAGATAAACAGTGGCATGTCCAGACAAAGGAATGCTATTCAGAATTAAAAGGAAAGAAGCCATCCAGCCATGCAAAGACAAGGATGAAACGGAGATGCATATTAGTAAGTAAAAGAAGCAAATCTGAAAGGGCTACTTACTGCATGATCCCAAGTCCATGACAATCTAGAAAAGGCAACATCCAGGAGAGAGTGAAAAAGATCAGTGGTTGCCAGGGGAGGATGAACAGGCAAATCTTAGGAAATTTGTGTGGGTCAATAAAACTATTCTATATGGTGCTATCCTGGTGGGTACAAGTCCTTACACATTTCTCAAGACCTACAGAATATTCAACACCAAGAGTGAACCCTAATGTAAAGTATGGATTCTGGGTGACAATGATGTGTCAACATTTGTTCATGGACTGTAAGGACTGTAACACTTTTACCAATCTGATGGGGGATGTTGATAATGGGGGAGGTTGCATAAGTGTGTGGGGGGGTGGAAGGTATGTAGAAAATCTCTGTACCTTACTCAAAATTTTGCTGCAAACCTAGAACTATTTTAAAACATAAAGTCTATTAATTATTTAAAAATAATTAATACAACACTTTACAGCAACACAAGCACACACAGAACAAACACAGTAAAAATTTGTTTAATGAGATTCTATTTCCAAAATCTGGGCAACTGAAAGGAAGTCACTAACCACCAGGGCTCTGGCTACTTGTCCTTTTCCCTGCCAAGCTAATCGTCTGTGCTAGGACTAGAAACACTTCAGAAGTTCTGTGCAACTTAATTCCTGCAAAGTACTTGCAATTCACACGTCATTGTCATTAAACAGCACTTGTTTTACATTTAAAAAAAAAGTATATGTTAGTTTCAAACGTTTAGCATTTAAAGGTGTACTATGACTTCAGGGGATAACTGTCATGGTTTTGGTGACAGACCTTCATTTCTTCCCCATCTTCTGTGTTATTAAATACTGCTTAGAGCCATTCCCTAGAGCGCTCTGGGCTAGCATTCACCTCATCCCTTCTTATTTTTCATGTTCACTAGACATATTATCTCCCCAACTTGAGGAAAACCCACCCTCTTTCAGACCGGTAACCTCTTCTGTATTATACTTCATTAGATATCAGACACACTGTGACTCAATTCCCTCAGAAGCCATTTCAAGGTGCAGGTTTGTCAGCCTATTTTAAACCTAAATAAGGTGGGTTTGTGTCTATGAACACAGACTGACCTATAGATCCAGAAAGTTAATAAAGAGAAAGACACTTTCAGTGGGTATCCAGAAAGTTAATAAAGAGAAAGACACAATGTGGGTATTTAACATTTGAGAATATATGACTTTTACATGGCATGTCCCCTGGAATCTTCCAATTTCCTTTCACACAAAAAGAAGGCATGAACTGTAAACAAGGGACAAGACATCCTGCCAAATGCTCATTTGGTTTCCGATAGATGCTATCATTTTCCTCCCCAAAGGGAAGGCAACAGGTGGAACCACATCCCCCCCAACAACAACAACAGGCAAACAGAATAAATAAGAAATATTCTAAGTAAGAAATACGTTTGGGGAGGGGGGAAAGACACAGGAAAATAGTGTGTTCGATCATTTACCATTTAGCATATTGACCACCATGCCCTATCCCAACGCCCAGTTGGGGATTGTTGACATCTCTCAATGACAAAGTAAGCAAGGAGACTGAGAGGAAATGCTAAGGAAACTCCATTGCTCCCCGCTGCTGCGTCCTCCACCTGCTAGGCGTGGAGGAAGCCAGGCCACTATTTCCACGTCTCAGAAACTTGCTTGTTTGGCCTGGAATGATGACTCAATTCCCTGGTTTGTTTCTAATGTTATTTCTTCATTTTAAATATATAGTTATAATTTAAAAAATCGTGTAAAATCCATCATAACATCTAATATAAAAGTTATGTTTGGAACATAGCCCATTATCTATGATCTAATGGTCCCTATATAAATATATGTATGGGATTTTTTTTTTAATTCAGTATGTCTGCTTGCTCTTAGGAATTGATCAATCCTTCTTTTAATCATTGAGAACATTTCTTTCCCTACTCCCCACCAATCCCAAGTGAAATTCAGGTTTAAATAGTTATCAATAGGTATGAGACAATGACATGTTTAACTTTTTTTGAATTTTATTTTTGAGACAGAGCCTCAAGCTGTCACCCTGGAGAGAGTGCTGTGGCATCACAGCTCACAGCAAGATCCAATTCCTGGGCTCCATCGAGTCTCTTGCCTCCGCCTCCCAAGTAGCTGGGACTACAGGCGCCCGTTACAACGCCCGGCCATTTTTTGGTTGCAGCCATCATTGTTGTTTGGTGGGCCCAGGCTGGATCCGAACTCGCCAGCTCAGGTGTACATGGCTGGCGCCTTAGCCTGTTGAGCCACAGACGCTGAGCCGACATGTTTAACTTTTTTTCTAAGAGACATGAAATCAGTGGTTCCTTAAAGTATCTGAAACTGTACCTTGCATAAAATAACCTTAATAAATATTTGTTAAATTGAGCAGAATTTATGAATCTTCCCAGAATTATGAAATAAGCACTTAGAAATGGAAATCCCATCATTTAAATGAATTTAATTAAGAATAATTAATATTTCAAAGATATAATGACATTGAGATGAATTAAATGTAAATGAGTCCTGATTATTTGTTTTGCTTGAATCTCAAAAAATTAACTTATAATAAACACTATTTTCTATAAAGCTCATAAATGTAGAAGCTATTATAACAGAAGCAGACACTTTGATGATATGTGTCCCTCTGCTTCAAAAATCATTCTTTGACGTCCTAAATGAAAATTTTTCTGCTTTTCTATTCAAATGGTTCTGTTATTTGCTATTATTTTGCCAACATTTTATTATTCTTGTCTTGCAGTATGCCATGAGAATCATAGCCTCATAAATCAAAGAGGTAATGGGGACTTATTTTCTTATCATTGTTGATCAGATAAGTCAAGTACCTTTTTATAGATGAGAAAACCAAGGATACCACAGGCCAATGGTCCTCGGGCAACTCAATGCAGATTTTTTCTTTTTTCTGAGTCATCCTACAAATACTCTTTCTGCTGTTCCACAAAGTAATCAGCCAAAAGTCAAATGGGAAGTCAAAGAAGCAGAATGAAATATACTTGATAAAAGTAGATATAGTCAGAACTGAGCAGTATAACTGGGGACGAGATCATTCTCTGGCTTAGTTATCCAAGTTATCTAATGTGGGAGTGGAGCCTCAGTGGGTGGGACACAGCTCACATCTGAGCTTCGACACTGACAGATTACACTCCAGAACTGTGCTGGGAATCTGCGTGAAGCAGGTGGAAGAGTCATCTGCTTGATTACCGCTATCAGTCATTGCCACTCAGAGCAGAATGGCCCCGAGATGGGCTCTGCAGGTCAAGGATCACAGGAAATCCTGACTCAGCTTCGCCGTGATGTGATGAGAAGTGCAGTCTCATTGTTTTACTTGTAATTCCCCTTCCTCCCTCAGTACTTGGGCCCTTTTACTACTCTCCATGAAATGTTTCTCTATCCACTATAATTATAGCTCCTTTTCCCTCCCATTCCATTCTGACTTTGAGAATTTTCATCTTCCTCCACAATTTCCATGCAAACCATTTAATTCTACTTTTCTGTTAAGGCAGAAACATTCTTTCACTTCAGGTTTCCTTAAAGGGACATTTTGTTACAGCACTGCTTCAGACATCTGTCATTTCCAGGTAGATTAGGGCTGCTTTAATGTCTCATTTAGCGCACACACACACAGACACACACAAACACAGCATGCACTTATAACAGAAGAAATGAAAATTACAGAAATTAAGTGTATAAAGAAAAAAAGGCAAGTAAACACTTGAAAAAATGCTCATCATCCTTAATTATTAGAGAAATGCAAATTAAAACTACCCGGAGATACCATCTAAATCCTTTGAGAATGGCCTATATCACCAAATCTCAAAATTGCAGATGCGGTTTGGATGTGGGA
>CAUYON010050299.1:0-61601 GCA_963573935.1 Arctocebus calabarensis
CTGGGAAGAATCAACATGGTTAAAATGTCTATACTTCCCAAAGCAATCTACCTTTTTAATGCCATCCCTATTAAGGTACCAACATCGTACTTTCAAGACTTGGAAAAAATGATTCTGCGTTTTATATGGAACCAGAAAAAAACCCCGCATTGCTAAGGCAGTTCTTAGTAATAAAAACAAAGCTGGGGGTATCACCATTCCAGACTTTAGGCTGTACTACAAAGCCATAGTGGTCAAGACGGTATATCTCTTTTTCTAGCTGCCAGGCCAGTAGCCAAGGTAAAAGCCCACCCTGAGGAAGTGTTGCACCTGATAAGGAAGGGAAAAGACTATCCCATAGAAGGTGCAAGAATTAGCCTGCCTTTGCTGGAACAAGCTAGAAAAGTACCTATGGAAAAGAATCTTGAAGGTTCTCAAGAATTAGGAATCTTATTACTGAGTTTGGACACTGTCTTGCGATATTGTGTTATAGCTTGGAAGAAATTGTAGGGTTTGGGACAAAGTTGCTGATAGAGTAATATTAGAAACCTGAGAATAATAGTCCATGCTGAACATAATAGAAATGCCTAAGTTGCTATAAAAGATAGGGTAGGAATGTTTAGAAGCCTTAGGCTCCGGGAAGTGAATGTGCTATAATAGATGTATTATCAGCAGCAGGAAGACCCAACAGAAGATTGTATAATCCAAGCGGGAGACCAAGGGGACACTGTGTACACAAGGGCATCAAGAATGTGCTAACAATTTCAGTGATAGCCCTCCTCTGCAGATCAGGACTAATAATAGGCATGGCTGTTGACAAACTTGGCTTATTAATGCAGTGGAAATGATGGGGCTCCAAAGCAGTAGACACAGGTGGATAGAAATTCTTAACCTTCAGAAATTTAAGACCTCAATTCTCTAAAGACTGGTAAGGTTAGAGGAGCAGCCAATAGGGATTGACATATGGGGAGGTAAGGAGATGGTTAATTCTACATGGAATTTGAGGGGTGAGATAGATAGGAAGCCAAAATGGTTGTTTCTGAACATATCAAGGTTGCAAAAGCAGGAGGCTTAAGCCATTTGCACCAATAAAATATCATCTCTGCTTGCTCAGTTATTGGGCCTAACCCAACTTTCAGACCAGAGTCCTTTGCACAGACAGGTGGTCAAGTCTACTTGATAAGAATCTGGCCATGTTGCAGCAAATATATACTGCAAAGATTCCTCCAGGAATCTTGCCATTGATGCCCAGAGATCCAGAGTGCTATCCTGACCTCAACATTAGAATGAAGCATATAGGGACCAGAAAATAAATGGACACAAGATTAAATCTGGCTTGCAGTGGGTCTATTTTTTTTACTTTCCAAGTGTATAACTGCTTTGAAATACTGGGCAGTTTTCACATGCCAAGTATTGGATCATTGGTGTGTAGGGTAAGAACTACTGTTGTGCAGAATGCCAAGTGGGAGGTTCTGAAACTGCCCCCAAGCCACAGCCAAGACCAATATCATGTTCCCAAAGGCAATGGCAGAGATTAGTGTCACTCTTTAAAATCTAGAGGATATGGGACTGGTAGTTCCTACCCTAACTTCATTTGATTTGTCCATGAACCCTTAAGAAGCAGATAAATCCTGAAAATAACTATAGAGTGCCACAGTCTCAACCAAGTTATAACCCTGACTGTAGGCTGGATATTGTATGGTTGCCACCAGTTTGGCAAATGCATTCTTTACTAATCAAGAAAGAGGGCCAGAAATTTCTGACATTCACTTAGAATGAGCAAAAACATTTCTTTTCAGTTTTATCTTAGGGCTAATGTTAACTCTCATGCTTATTGATAATAAAATCTAAAGAGATGTGGCCCATTTAGGTATACTACAGTATCTCATATTGATCATACGCATCTATGGTGTCATGCTAATCAGATGAGTTAAGCTAAAGCAACTACCATGCTGGAGGTCTTGGTAAGACGATATCCTTCAGAAGATAGAAGATAAATTACAAAGATAAAGCAACCTGCCACTTTATAAGTTTCCAGAGATTCAGTGATCAGAGGTATGCCAGGAATCCCCTTCACAGTAAAAACAAATTTCTTTATCTTTCCCCCCAACAGCAAGTAAGGAAGCACAATGCCTGGTTGCTCTCTTTGGTTTCTGGAAGTAACATATTCCATTCCTAGAAATACATCTTCATACCACAACCCAGGTGATATGAAAAGTGCCAACTTTTAGTGGTAGCTGGCGCAGAAAGGGGCTCTACAATAGATAGAAACTGAGCTATGAACAGTGCTTCCTCTTGAACTCTATCATCTAGCAGAGTCTATGGTGTTGGAAGTGTCAGTGACAGGAAAAGAAAGCAGTGTGGAGTTTATAGCAAACACCAGGGCATAAATCACAGCATAGTATCCAGAGATTCTTCATCAAAGCCATGACATCTACATCAGGGCATTCCACACCTTTTGAAAAAATGATTTCTAGCATACTATTGGCCCCAATTATGAGTTGAGTTCAATCAGTCCACCCAAGTCATAAAATTACCTGGGCCTAGAATCATTCATTACAAGAAAGAAGTAGTATAGCTAAGAGAGAACCCAGAAAGAACTAAAGAATTCTGGGAAGCACCATAGTTGCACTAATACACCTCCTTTGGCTTTGCTCCCCATGTCCCTCATTCATCTGAGATGACTGGGCTACCTGGAGCTTGTTCTTACAGTGAGTGAAACTGCAACATGTCAACTTGTACCATCCTGTCGCATTTTAAGCTTTGATGAGAAGGGAGAAGGTAGTGATTCTCTGCTGAGAAATAATCCAAACTGTTTCATTCTGATCTCTTGTACAAAATATTCAGGTTTTTTCCACATACAAAATATATTCACACTTTCTCAAGATTCCTCAAAAGCTCATCAAAATATGAAACAGGTTCAAAGTCCAGGATTTTATAATCTATAATAGGTTTAGTATGCTCCTCTTAATCTAGAGATCTATGTACTAAAATGACAAGTTAATTGTCCATCACATGTCCAACATTAAATGTATGAACAAGGGCGGCACAACTATGATCGATACTCTGGGAGATTTTTGTTTGTTTGTATTTTTGAGGCAGAGTCTCATTTTGTTGCCCTGGGTAGAATGCATGGTGTCACAGCTCACAGCAACAGCAAACTCCTGGGCTCAAAAGATCCTCTTGCCTCAGCTTCCCAAGTAGCTGGGACTACAGGCATCTGCCACAATGCCTGGTTAGTTTTTTCTACTTTTAGTAGAGACAGGGTCTTACTCTTGGTCAAACTGGTCTTGAACTCCCAAGTTCAAGCAATCCACCCACCTCAGCCTTGCATAGGGCTAGGATTACAGGTGTGAACCACCGTGCCCAGCCAATACTTCTGTTTAGAAGGAGGAAGAATAAGGGAACAGAGAAGCCAGTGATCTTTATCATACTGAGAAGTTCCTAGGTTCTTTTTCCTTGTCTTCAGTTAAGCCCCTGTTCTGCTCCCTGGAAGTGGCATTCTAGTCCACTATTGTCCATACAAAATATATTCATACTTTCTTCTCTAGCCACTCAGCTCTTTGGCCACTTCTGAGGAAGCCATGGCAGAATATGCCCTTCCTGGAAGCTGAATATTTTTTTAGCCTTCTTTCTGCCTATAGAAATTCAGAGGTCCAAAGATCTTGCTACATTTCTCATAGTCTTAGACTCTTTTGGTTCAAGATCATAATATTTTTGCTAACAAAATTCTTTCAAAAACTTTATGTTCTTTCTCTACATTTAATTTTAGTCAAATGTATGTGTCAAAAACTGTAACAGCAATTCCTTTGGGGACACACCTTTCTGCCCATCCTCCACCCCAACTTAGCTATTGGTATTTAGTGAACCTTAGCCTTCTGTGGGGCTGCACCTTATATTTTCTAGGAAAGCTTTTGTCTGGGTAAAAGTTCTAATACATAACATCTTCATCTTCTAAGACATATTAATAAGGAGTATTACAGACTTAATATCAAGTTAAGACAAGGCTATATCTTATTAGCACTCTGGGTTGGGGTCTTTTCTCTGAAATTGTATCATAATGGTCACATTTTCGATGTAGTAAAGAATTTTATTTTACAACCCTTTAAGTTTTGGAATTTTTAGACTCTTTATATTTTTTCTTAATTCTGTTTGTACAGCCACCCATGTGGTTGTTTAACATCACCATCATTCCTGACTCTGAATTTCTATCCTATTGATAAGTGGTAACTTTCTTATACTAATTCACACCAAATTATTTAACAGTAAAAAATATGACATATCCCCCCAACAGCAATGACATATCATTAACAGTGAAAAATAATGTGTTCAGGGTAGCTAAGCAGCACAGTAGCATCATAAGAATGGCTGCATTAGTAACAATACATAGCTGCAGGATTTTAGTCTCCACCTACAATGCTGTGTTTTGATGAAAAGGTATAATGAAATATAAAGCATATAATGCTATATTTCATTTTATTTAGGTGAGAAGAAATATTAGAGGCAGTTGAAGGCCCAGGAAGTAGGTTCTCTTGGTATAAGTAAGTGTTCTGCTGCATGGCTTTTAAAAATATTTCCTCTAGAGTCATCTGCTCATTAACAATGGTTTTTGTCTTAGAAGTCTCTCTTTGATTTTATAAACCGACATGATTTCTGATCTGTTATGAGTGCAGATTGCTCTAGTCATTCAATAAGCTCATCAGATGTTGCTTATGCATACTTTTTCTGTAGTATTAACAACATCATCATCTTTACTATTTTCACGATCATCAGAACCATTTTAGCTTTTTCACCATCAGCCAATGAATGAGGAACTGGAGCCTCATTACCAGTGTTAGAAAGCTCCTCAATAAACACTTCCTCTAGCTTACTCATGAACTCTGAAGGAATGTTTCTGCATATTTAAAAAGGTTGATTATCATTTTTTTTCACTTGACATAAGAAATCCTTCAAAGTTACCATCTTTACCACATTCATAATCGCTGAACATTATCACTGGCCAGAGGCTGTGTCAGGCATGCACAATTATGTCCTAAGTCACTGTGTTCTAAGTGTTGGTAACTGTACATATGGCATCCTTCATGCTAAGGTCCTTTTGAAAATCTTTCACACCCATTTCTCTGTTCACTGCTTTAGTATGTTGTTTGATAAAACGTTTTTATATCTGCTCTTTATTGTTCTAAGGATAGCTTGTTCCCATGGCTGAATTAATGACGTCACATTTTGGAGAAAAGTACATGGTGTAAACCTTATTTTTTATGAAAATTTCAGCTGAAGGATAAGCAGAACAGTTGTTAGGAATCTTGCAGTCAATGTGTGGTCCAGCTTTCCTGCCACTGGTAGAAAATGTTTGTTAAATCAATCAGAAAAGATGCTCCTGGTGATCTAAGACTTTTGTGAACATAATAATGGACTAGTAAGAAATTCACTCCTTAGAAACATTGAGGATGCAAATTTTGCCTATCACAGCAAGTTTACTCTTAGGTGTGCCTGCTGCATTAGCACATCCCTGTACAGTTAACATCCTTGGAATTCTTAATTGCTATGGGGCTGTCTCAGCTATAGTCACTGTCTTTCTGGGGGTAATAATGCTAAAACAGTGATGTTTCATCAGCATTACAGAATCATTCTGGCATCAGATTTTCATTAACAATGAGCTTCCAAATTTGTCAATGAATAACACCGCAGATCTTTAAAAATTTAATGCTGTGCCTTTTCTCAAATTTTTTCAACCAGCCTGTTTAATGTTCACAGTTCCCTTTAATTTTCAGCTCATTGTGATAGATCTTTGCTTATTTCATGACCAGCACACCATTGAGTGGCATGTGTTTGCTGTAAGGCTGATGAATCCATTCTTTCAATATATGCTTGAGATCTTCATCTTAAGGTTTGTGCAGTGTTTTTCTATTTTTGTTAACCTCTGTTAATCACTTTCAGCACAGAAATTCAGCAGCTTATCCTCTTATTTCTTCAGGTCACATGTGGTGGTCTTTCCAACACCTACTCTTCCGTAAGACTTTTCATGCTTACATGATTAGTCAGTTTCTACAATTGAGTTTCTTTGCCATAGATAAATAAAAATGCTTAGTCTTTTTCTTATCACTGTTCCCCATAAAGGTATCTTCAGGTCTTTTTGACATTTTCAACAATATCTTTGTATTGTGGAACAGAGAACAAGCAAAAAACAAAACAAAACAAAAACCCAGTGAGTGATGCACACAGATCTTGGTGCCATTGTGGGGAACCTGCTATTGGCGAGTCTAGTCTGCACATTCACCATTTTATTACCTTTATGGGATGTGCTTGCATGTGGGGAATCTGGGTGTGTGTGGATGTCACACCTGAAAGTCCCCAGCACTGAGGGGGACTACTAGGAAGGTCTTTTTTTCTTTTGGGGATGTTGAATAACCTGTGTTGTGTGCCTGCATTTGAACTTCAAGCCATCATGTGAGATCAGGTGCACCTGTGTCATGTTGGAGCTCTAAAAATTTTGGATTTTAGAGCATTTTTGATTTGGGATGTTTTGATTAGGGATATTCCACCTATATAGAGAGTTTGGATTTCAAGACAGGGGTCTAGGCTGCAGCTAAAAATTTTGGAGTTTGCTGTGCATAGATGATATGGAAAACTGTTACACAGGATTAGATTGTCAAGGGAGTCTGGGAAGATAACAAAGAGAAAAGGTTCAAGTACTGAGCACTGGGGCACTCTGGCTCTCAGAGATTGATCAGAGGAATCAGTAAGGGAGATAGAGGAATCAGTAAAGGGTGATCAGTAAGGTAAGTACTAAACCAGGAGACCATTAGTCTGGAAACAGTTATAGAATTCATCTAAAAAAGTATTGAAGGGAAAATTTAAGCTTTTAATGCTTATGTTAGGAAAGAAAAATATGGCTGGAAATTAGTAAGATGGACTGCCAACTTAAGAAGTTTTTTCAAAAAGATCAAGTACAATAACCAAAAAAAAAAAAAAAAAAGAAAAGGAAAAGAAAACCGTAGAGAGAAAATGTCAGCGATAAAAGTAAGCCTTAAGGCAACAAGAAACAAGGATGCAAAGATGAGGACTAATAATTAAATTTCATTCTTTGAAAGTAGTAATGAAATCAACAAAACTATGGTGAGATTAACCAACTCAAAAGAGAGAGCTGCAAATAACTAATACTAGAAATAGAAAGAGGGCAAAGCTACAGTTACTCCCAAATTCGAAATGAATATAATGGTGGATTTTACACACTATAGTAGAAAACAGAGGACACGGATAAAGTACCCCCAAATAAGTTATCAAATCTAACTTAAGAAAAAATAGAGAGATGACTAATTCTTTAACAATCAAAATATTAATATTAATAGTAAAATTTGTCCAGAAAAATATCACCAAGCCCATAAATTTGTTTTCTATTTTGCCAAAATGCATTCTATAAAGAAGTAGCAGTTTATTATTTACCTAAATTAGTATAGAATTCAGTAAAAGGAGAACATTATTCAACTCTTTTGTGAGATCAGCAAAATGATCATACTAGCAACTGAGCAATGGTATAAGAAATGATTATTATAGGTCTCTTATGCATAAAGTACAAAAATTCTAAACAAAATATTAACACATAGCATTTGGTGATACATTCCAAATTATAGGTAATGACCAGATCTTGGATTAGAGATCTGTAATGCAAGATTGGTTTAACATTACAGAATCAATTACTATAATTCAAGACATTAATACATGAAGGAAAAATTTTAAATTATATGATTACTTTAATGGATGTAGAAAAATTTTTATGGAATTCTACACATATTATTTTTTTAAAAAACCCTTAGAAAACTAGGAAAAGAAGGAAATTTCTTTAATAGTTAAATGAAATTCACAGGAAACCAAAGATAACTGTGATATTTAGTGGTAAAATGTTGAAAACATTCTTAATAAAATGGACAAGACAAAGGTTCTTACCACTTGTATTTAACATTGCACTGAAAAGCCCAGGAAGTGGTGAAAGACAAAAAGACATAATAAAAGATAGAAGAATTAGAAAGAAAGAAACAAAGGTGTGATTTTTCACAATTATAATGTTATATGTATATAAAAGCTGCAATGATCTAATTTATTTGGATGAAGTAGAGAGTTAAGCAAGGATGTTGGATATAAAATCAATATACAAAAATTAATTGCATTTCTATACCCAGCAACAAACGCTGAGAGAATGTTATTTTAAAAAGACATCATTTGTTTTGGCTTCTAGTCATAGCAGAGTAGCTTGCCTGAACTAATCTTTCATTAGATATCAATTAGATAATATGGGGACAATATTTTTAGAATTATTCAACTTTTTGGAGAAGCTGGAGAGTTATCAAAGGCAACAGGAAACAAATGGGGAGTCAACAATTAAAACTAACTGTGCAGGATGTAGTTTGTGACACCCTAAAATGCAACAAATCCCACTGGGTAGAAAGCCACCATCTTTATGGCTTAATGCTTTAGAGAACAGAATTTGGGACTGATAAAAAAAGTAGAAAGTTAGCGGAGAGATCCTAGAAGGTTAGGACCTAAGGTAAACCCTCAAATCTGCATTTAAATCCATCTAAATCTTTGGCTGATCATTAATTCTCCTTATATAAGGGAAATCCAAGAAGGAGATGTGACAAATAAACACACACACAGACAGTGGAATCTAACAAACAGAGGAGCAATTTCTTAGACATTGAAAATAGCAGTTATGAAAGAAAGTAACAGATAAATCTGATATCAAGGCTTGGCGACTGTAGTTCAGTGGTTAGAGTGCTAGCCACATACACTGGGGCTGGAGGATTCTAACCTGGCCTGGGCCTGCCAAATAACAATGACAACAACAACAAATAGCTGTGCATTGTGGCAGGTGCCTGTAGTCCCAGCTACTTGTGAGACTGAGGCAAGAGAATCGCTTAAACCCAAGAGTTAGAGGTTGCTGTGAGCTGTGACACTATGGTGCTCTACAGAGGGTGACATAGTGAGGCTCTGTCTCAAAAACCAAAAAAGTGATATCAGAATTTATAACATTTGCTCATCAAAATAAACTGTTAAGTAAATGAAGAGGCAAACCACAGCTGGGAAAATATATTCTCTTATACATAAACAACCCACCAGTGAAACTAGACTAAAATTTAAAGGTTTAATCTTCAAAGAGAAATATTAAAAAAAGGAGACAAGATACAAATTGGGGTAATGGTTCCAGTAATAGATAGAATTGCCAAATGAGTAGTACATCAAGAACATCTTAAGAACAACCTAAACACCTCCCAAAATGAATACAACTACAAGAAGAAAAAGATACATAATACAACAGGAAAATGATCAATGGCTTCTAAAAGTAATGCATTAGCAAAACCTCCCCCTCCAAAAAATAATTCAATCTTTTTAGAGGGAAAATGGTAACTGAAACCATAATGACATATTTTACCTTCAATACATTGGCAAAAATTTAAAAGTTTGATCATATCAAGTTTGACAAAGATGTGAATCAATCAGAACTCTTAAATATAGCATACAAAGATTGTTATCAATGCCTGTAGTTATCTAGTTTACTTAAGAATATACATAACTTTTGATCAAGCAACTCTATTTCCTGATATATACAAAGAGCACCTCTGGCACACAGCACCAGTTGACATGAGTAAGAATGTTACATTAGCATTCCTTGTTACAACAAAATACTATAAAAAGTCCAAATATCCATCAACAACAGAATAGATAAATATATTGTTGAATAAGCAGAATATTATATATCAGTGGAAATAAATGAACTATAGCAATATATAGCAACATAGATGAATCTTGGGTATATGAAATTTAATAAGCAGGTAAGACACAGAAACATTCCATGTAATTCTAGTTATGTGAAGTTTAAAAACATGAAAGACTAAATAATAAATTATTTAGAAATAAGAATATGTTTCATAAAATAATAAAGCAAAATAAAGGATTGACAAGCAGAAAATATAGGAAAGTGGTTTCTAAGAAAATAGGGAATGCATATTCTTGATGGGCACAAAGAAAAATTCTATTATAGACAATAGAAATTTTCTTTTAAACTAGGATACAGGTAGGTGGATGTACACAGTATACAGAAGGGTGTATGTATATACATAAATTGATATCCTTCCAACAATAAATACATCTAAGAATATACACATCTCTCTTGGCAATGTTTACTTACCTCATGATGTTGAGCACAATTCTGGAAGTAGGAAATAATGTCTGAATTCCAGCTCATAGGACAGGTTAACAGAAGCACCCACATTATATCCTTGTTGTCATTTCTTAGTACTTTCCTTTTCCACCTCACAGCTTCCTTTCTCCCTTATCAACTTAAAAACACACTGTATGACAAAGCACTTGGGCATTATCAGGAAAAAGGAGAGGAATGAACTTAAAAATTAGCTTAACCTTTTCTCTCCAAGTGTTTGGAGGTTTGTTTATTTTCAAGGCTCTGACTAGTACATTAGTTGGCCCTTGATACAACCAGTCAGCATCTGAAAACTCACATTCAGGTGAAGGATTCTGCCTTCTTGACCTCAGGATATACTCCTTAGCACCACAAGGATCTTCTTTAAGGTACAGTCTCCTTCTTTAAGATAAGGTCTATGTAGTAAATAGAAGGGTGATAAAAAAAGTCACTCATATTATTAGGAATGTTCAAGGGTCAAAGGAGATGCAGGTTAGCACTAATTATCCCTATTTCAAGGAAAAGGAAATGCAGGTATTACAGGTTATACAGGTATCATTCCAGATAATAAATAGGAGAGGAATGTAGGTCCAGCTATGCTGATAGCAGATATCTTCCCTTTAAATAGGATCAATATAGATCATCTAGGTTTGTCTTCCTAGCAATTCCCCATCCCTGGCTGCTGCAGTATGTGCAAAGTTAACAGGAGACCAAGGGCAGGATGCACAACTGCTCAGGCACTAGATGATTTACAGCCACGGGCAGTGGTAAAAGGAATCAGCAGTGGGGACAAAGGAGTAGTCCAAAGAGATAGGAAACTCTTGCCAAGAATGAGGAGAGGATTGTTCAGCCTCTTTCTTTCTTTTGACTTCTCTATTGAGGAATATTAAATTCAGATGAAAAGGAATAGAATGAACACAATTAAGAAGGAATTAAATCCCAAGAAAAGTATGGAGTATATCAGATAGAATCTTGAAGCCTTAAAACAGTGGCAGAAGTCCTGAAAGAACTTGTGTTGGTGCATACTGAACAAGACAGTTCTGCATCTAGAACTGCCCACACTCAAGAAGTGGGAGATCTGATTTACTAGATGTTCACAAAAAAAGATTAGGTTGACATCAAGCTCAATATGGACCAGGCATACTTAAAGGAATGAAAATGACTGATGTAATTATGAGCTGTGCTGATGTAAGTGTGGTGCCAAGATAAAGAAAGTTTATCTTTAAGTTTCTATTTCTGGCATTTTTAAGGGAAACACTGATAAACTCTAGTATGCTCAAAGGAGATGAAATAGAACAATGTCATAGGAGGAACAGATGCTGGCTGTGTTTATAATCGTGGGAAAAGACAAGACAGGTACAACGAAGGAGTCCAATAGCTGTCTTCTAACACATTGAGGTTCATAACGCACAAGGACTATGAACTTATTCTGCTTAGTTTCAGAGAGCAGAACTAAGAATAAAGTTTAGAAGTTATAGGGAAAGAAATTTCACTCAGTATAATAAATCAAACAATCTCTTCAATTTATATAAGATTGTATAATCCACAAATATTCTCACTTCATCATACTTTAGGAAGAACTCTCAAATAGTTGAAGATTGAATGAGCTAGGCACCTTGAAGCAGAGACTAATGAATCACACTAGACTAGATGAACCTGAAGATGATTTCCAACTCAGACAGTTAATTCATGTAGAGTTGCTTCCAAGCCAGTCTCTAAATTGAGAGAAGACAGGGAACAAAAGCATCAGTTCATCCTTGTCTGTTTCCGTTTATGTTTTTCAAGGAAAAATAATGTGACAAATTAAGTCTGTATTCTCCAAATGGAGAAGTGTTCCTTTAAGATTTTCAAGGGTGCTATTAGCTGCTTCTCGCCAAGGAGTTCTGCACTGGATAGGAAGATGGACCAGGTGACCTTGAGTTTTCTTCTAACACCAAGATTCTGTGCAAGCTACACTTCATGTTTGGCTCTGCCACTTTCTAAACTGGCTTGGAGAAAGTCTTTTTTACTATATGTTTCTTGTTACATGAGAATATTGGACTCTGTGTACTTTGAAATTTTTAGAGAACTCACATTCTACAATTATAAGATTTAATAAAAAATTGTAGAAGCTTCATCCTTTCACATTCTATTGAAAAATAATAGATACCGAGTTATGGTGCTGGTAATATCATGGTGGCAGTATAGTTTCTGAATCTTTCTAAAACTCCTCCTGAAAACCACATAGAAAATTAAGATTGTGTAATTAGGTATGTATAAATTATATATTTAAAAGTATAAGGTAATAGGAAATGCCTCTAAACCCAAGTGTGCTGATGGGTGTGGTCAAAACCATGTACGTGGTCTTTGACGAATAAGTTTATAAATTCATACCATAAAAAGTGCTACCTACCTCATTGCTAAATATCACTATGGTGACCTTTGAGGAACTCCCTTTGGGAAGCTATGCACTGATGCCAGCGCCTAGTAAACCCTTCAAAGCAATTTTGGAACTCTTTCTGGAATGGCCATCAGAGCTGTTGTATTACCCTTGATGTTCTGAATGTCATCAAAATATCTTCTTTTCAATATTTCCTTTATCTTCAGTAAAGAAAAGAAATCATTAGGGGCCAGATCAGGTGAGTTGAGAGGGTGTTCCAATACAGTTATTTGTTTATTGGCTAAAAATTCTCTCACAGACAGTGCTGTGTGAGTTGGTGCATTGTCAAAATACAAGAGCCATGAGTTCATGATAAAAAAGTTCATGCCATTTTCATACTTTTATGCAGCCTTTTCAGCACTACTATATAGTAAACTTGCTTAACTATTTATCTAGTTGGTATAAATTTATAAAAAACAATCCCTCTGATATCAAAAAAGGTTAGCAAAGGCCAGGTGCAGTGGCTCACACCTGTAATACTAGCACTCAGGAAGGCTACAGCTGGTGAATTGCTTGAGCTCAGGAGTTTAAGACCAGTAGACAAGGCTCAGCCTCCTCCCACTGGCTTCCTGGCTCTGGCCTTCTTGCCCTCTAGGGGCCTTCTTGCCCTCTAGGGGCATATCTTTTCTATTGGTATTATTTATCATAGCCTTGTTGATACCCTATAAACCAAACAACAAACAAACAACAACACGTTTTAAAACCTAATATTTGTTTAGTGTTATTTAGTTCATGGAATATAAGGTTTTCAATATATAACTCATTTAACTCCAACAAAAGCTTTGCTAGGCATTATTTGCACTCATTTTAAAAAAATGGGTAAAGAAGTGGAACCAGAGGAGCCAGAGCTTTGCCCAACATCATAAAGCTAATAAAATTATGATGAGGCCAGAATTTTGATTTTGCATCCTGTGCTCACCCTGTAAGAACAGGGTACCACTAAATGACAAAGATCATTCACCATCTTTTAGAACATTCTGAACTGGACTGGTTTAGTAGCACATGGCCAGTGCTTTAATGATTCATGTCTACATAATGAAGCCCTGATACAAATTACTGCTACAGAAGCTCAGCTGAGCTTCCTTGGTTGGTAATACTCTGTATAGACAGGCATCCTGAGAATGAAGCATCCTGATTTTATTTTGCTATCTTTCTTCAGGAAACCCCATCTATTCCATCCAAGTCTCCCAAATCTATCCACCCTTCAAGGTACAGACGTGAAGTTCTTCTTGATCCCTTGAGGTTAATGAACTAACTTTTTCTCCTCTGAACCAGCAAAGGGCTTTCTTTTCCTTTCTCTCTTTCTTTCTTCCTCCCTCCCTTCCTTCCTCTTCTTCTTTCTCTTTTCTTTTGACATTTGTCAGATTCTGCCTTAAGCTGTGTTATTGATTGATTATAATCAATCAATCAATTTTGATTATATGTGTGTTTTAATGCCTTACAGGCAGAGCCTATGTCTTACCTTCCTATCTCTGCCAAGTTGCAAGTATAGTGGCACATAGAAGGTATTAACACATATTTGGTAAACTACATGGAATTTTGCTTAATATAAATTTAAAGACTTGCTTTCTCGCTAAAGAAGTTCTTTCTTTAGAATAGGAACTCATAAGGTAATTTTTGTAATAAGTAGACATATTCACATGAAGTATAAAAATAAAATAGTGCTGTTAATAGTAATAATCAGTGATATAATAATAATGATAATTTTATAACCTTGAATTATAAGGTCATTCCCTTTCAGATTTTAATAATTCATTTTTTTCTTTATTTTTCCAAAATGCCTGTAAGCCAAGCAAAGTGTTGTCAGTACAGTGTTAAGAATGGAAACGTAAGGCCAGGTACGGTGGCTCACACCTGTAATTCAAGCATTCTGGGAGGCTGAGGCAGGAGGATCACTTTGAGCTCAGGAGTTGGAGGTTGCAGTGAGACATAATGATGCCCATGTACTTTATTCAGAGCAACAGAGCAAGACTCTGTCTCCTCTTACCCCCCCAAAATGGGAATTTTGGACTCACAGTTGTGCTTGAGTGCCAGCTCTTCCACTTACTTGAAAAAGTTACATAATGTCCTGAAATCCTAATCACTTCTCTACTCTTTACTGAATAGAGACAATAAAATGACAAAATTTGCAAGTTCATTGTGAAGAATAAATGAGATTAAGTAGATGAAGTTCTTGGCATGACATCTGGTGCATAGTAAGCACTCAACAAATGGTATCAGTAATTATTGCTATAAGTAAAGAGAATGAGACTTAAAACTCAAGATGATTAAGTAACTCACTTGAGATGGTCTAATAAAATCTAACTAGAACTTGAGCTTTTGCTTCTTAAATTACCACATAATCTCCTACCCCATTCCATCCCTTGGCCCCTTATAGTTCTCCATCCACCTTAGCCCCTGCATAGAAAAGGATTTGGCTAGATTTTGTCTCCAGCTTCTGGAGCTCCTAGAATTTCCTAAGTAATATGCCTGTCACACTGGTAGGTTATACTTGTGAGATGACATATGATAGGGATCTAGGAAGCTTATGCCAAGGAAAAGACTCAGGGTGGAGGCTGGCTAGGACAAAAAGATGAAGTGTGCAATTAGAGGATTGGAGCTTTGGACCCCCTGATATCAGATCAACTGCCATGGAGGGCAGAGGAGTAGAGATTAAGTTGCATGGCCAATGGTTTAATTAATTACCACCTTCATAATGAAGCCCCAGTAAAAACTATGCACACAGACCTCAGTTGTGGTACTACTCTGTATTGTCAGAATGGTAATGTAGCCTCATCCCATGGGAGAGGACAAAGGAAGATTTGCACCTGTGACCCTCTCTGGCTCAAGCTGTATGTCTCCCCCTTTGGCTAATTCTGTTTGTTTGTATCCTTTTGCTATAATACAACTATAATCATCAGTATAGTGCTTTCCCGAATTCTGTGAGCTCTTCTTGAAAATTATGAAACCTGAGGGATAAGTTGGAACCCCTGAATTTGTAGCTAGTTGGTCAGATATAAAAAAGGCTCAGGGACTCCAGAATTTGCAACTGGTAGTTGAAGTGAGGGCACTTTTTTGAAGACCTTAATCTGTGAAATTTGGTCTAGCTCTGGGTAAGTTGATGTCAGAACTCACTACAATCCCCTTCTTCACAGAAAGATCAGGCACATGCTTTGTGATCTTAGAGTCAAAATGACATTTACTTAACAAATCTATATTATTTTATGTCTTGTTCGTTTTGGACGCAGGTGTTGAAACGTGATCACATTGACCTTATACATCTGATTGTTTAGGCAAACATTCTACTGAAGTTAGACAAGTGCATGCAAAATTTTTATTATCTGGTTGTAAGCTATCATACACGTGTTTCTTTCTAAAAGTCCTCCAATCTGCAAACAAACTAATTCATCTGCACAGTCAGAGGAGGAAGCCAAGCAGAGACCTCCAGCACGAGGGGCACTAGGGGGATGTTCCTGAGGACAGCTGGAGTGCATATGTTGTGGTTCTTCACATCCTGCTGGGGGAATATCTCTCTCGCCAACAGTATGGAAATCATAATTAGCACCCTGTAGCGACTCAGGGCTTCAAACCCACCCAAATCTATTTGCAGCATTTCACAACTTACTGAGAACAGCATCTCTTGTATTTAGGTAGCTGCCTCCCGTCTGCTGTCTGCTCTGTTGGCCCTAATGTATTTAGATAGATTCTTCTTCCATGAGGCACAGCCCAAGTTCATTAGAATCATGTGTTCTGCTTCAAAACCTCCCTTAATCTCCCTAGGTGCTCTTTGGGCTTTTCCAGTTGTATTCACTAACCTTGGACGTGGGTATTTAGGAACAATGCTAATGTTCTTAAATCGCTTTGCAGTTTCCTCTCCTGGATTATACAGGCAGGCAAAAGAAAGAAATACCAATTAAGCCCCAAGAGCCATTTTGCAAATGCTCTTTTCCTTAAACCAGGGAATGTCTAACTGTGAACCCAAATGGAAAAGATGCAGGATGGTGCTGTGATGTGTTATGCACATTGACTCTTTTCTTCCAGAGGGATCTAATCTTTTGGAGTAGGCATTAGGCAATGCTTTCGATATAGTATTAAGGGCCAGAAAAAAAAAAGACACTTCATACATTTTGGGTAATAACATGTTCGTGCTTTAAAATACTCATCTTAAAAGGGTATTTGTTATTCATTATGTACAGAGCATTTCAGAATTCTGCTTTCCATTAACCCCTTCTCTGAGCAGACAGCAGATAGTTTAAAAACCTTTCTGTTTTAGAAAAAACAAAAAACAAAAACAGAAAACTATCCAGCCTGAGATTGGATGTTGCACTTGCTTGACTATTGGGGTGACTTGGGGTACTATAGTAGAGAATTGGCAAGTAGAAGCATTGGCTACCTCCAGAAGGAGAACTAAATCAGTTGGCGACTGGGGTAAAAGGTTGATATTTTGCTATTAATCTTGTGTTTAATTGCATACCGTGTGAATATATTAGTGATTCAAAACACACTGTATGTGTGTGTGTGTGTGTGAGTGTGTGTGTGTGTGTGTGAGTGTGTGTGTGTGTTACCTTTTCTTAAAGGTGAGAAAAATGGTGCGGCAGCTGTGGAAAGAGTAAATTCCTCCCCCCTCAAAAAAATAGAATTACCATATTAAAAAAAAAAAAGAAGTACTATATGATTCAGCAATTCCATCCTGGGTATACATGCGAAATATTTGAGAGCAGAAACTCAAATAGACATTTGTATGCCGGGCCCATTCTCATAACAGCTTTATTATTAATAGCCAAAAATGTCCACCAATAAAAGAATGGGAAAATAAAATGTGGTGTATACATACAGTGGAATATTATTAAACAAAGAAAATTCTGACACATGCTGTAGCATGGATGAAACTTGAGGATGTTATGCGGAGTGAACAAAGCCCATCACCAAAGGACAAATAAATATTCTGACTCCACTTCCCTGAGACGCCTGCATTAGTCAGGTTCATAGACATAGAAAGTTGAATGGTGGTCGCCAGGGTCTGAGGGTAGGGGAATTGGTCTTTACCAAGTCTGGAAAGGTGAACAATTCTGTACCTAGATGGTGGTGATGATTGCAGAATACCACAGAAGTACTTAATACCACCGAACTGTATGCTTAAAAATGGGTAGAATAATAAATTTATGTAATGTATAGAAAAATACAATAAAAATAATAAAAAATTAGAAAAAAATGTGACAGATTTATAATCATCCTCACTGATTGCTCTGGCCATGTTTCCGTCCCACCTTATCTGGGAGGCACCCTCCGCAGACTGCCACTCTCTCTCTCTCAGCAAACACATCTCATGTGGAGTACTAATAAGTGCAATGGCTAAAAGTAACATTGGGGCGGGGTGATTGCTGGACATGTGTGCATATGTCTAGGGGCAGTACACAAACTATAGAGAGATAATTGCAAAAAAACCTATACTTTTTAGATGTTTGGAGTGTCATTCTGATGCAGCATAGTCACAAGGGCTTCACCTCCTAATGCTGCCAGGCCTGAGTCTATGAATTATACTTAGCCCAGGTAAAATTTCCACATATTATTTGATTGCCATGAAAATCTAAGGTGGTAACAGTCTATGTAAAGCTCGGAGACCTGGTCTTGCATAGTCCCATCTGTGGCCTCTCTACTTGAGAATACTGAACAGGTAGTACATTTTTTTCTTTTATTTTCTTTATTTTTTGTTTTAGACAGAGTCTCACTCTGTTGCTGTGGGTAGGGTGCTATAGTATCAAGTTCACAACAACTCAACCTCCTGGGTTGAAGTGATCCTCTTGCCTCAGCCTCCCAAGTAGCTGGGACTATAGCACCCACCACAATGCCCAGCTAATTTTTCTATTTTTAGTAGTGATGAGGTCTTACTCTTGCTCAGGCTGGTCTTAAATTTCTGATCTCAATTGATCCTCCTGCCTCAGCCTCCCAGAGTGCTTGAATTACAGGTGTAAGCTATAGGCACCTGGACTTAAGTTTCAATTCTTAACATCATATTGACAGCACTTTGCTTAGCTTGCAGGCATATTGAGAAAATAAAGAAAAAATTATGAATTATTACCTGCCTCAGCCTCCCAGAGTGCTGAGATCACAGGCGTGAACCACCATGCCCAGCCTGTGTAGTGCATTTTGAAACCAGTTTTCTGACAACAACTACACTAACTTCCCATGGTTAGCATCAGATCTAACAAGTTAAAAAAGCAAGGTCCCTAACAAGACTGCCCTTTCTTCAGATGCCAATTACAAGTGAAGTCCCCAACGACCAATATTTGTGTCCAGTCAACTATGGATTTGGGGTTTCTCACAACAACTTCAGGTTGGCTAATTTGTTAGAGTGACTCACAAAACTCAGAAAAGCAATATGTTTATAACTGTGTTCTTGTTATAAAGGATAGAGATGAACAGCCAGAAAAGAAGACACATAGAGCAAGGTCTAAAGGGTCTCAGGGACAGGTGCATCTGTCCCCATGGGGTCAGGGTATACTATCCTCTGGTTGATAATATGTTCGCCAGTTTTTATGTGTTTTTATTAAATAGTCATGATTGATACTATTACTGATCATGTAATTGAACTCAATATCCAGTCTGTCCTTTATCCCTGGCGTTTAGGGGTGGGCCTGGAAATCTCAACTCTCTAAACCATGAGCTTGGTCTTTCTGGAGAGGCCAGTCCCTCCCTTGAAACTAAGAGCCCACCTTAAATGAACTCATTAGCATACTCAGGTATGATTAAAAGGGGGTCATTGTGAATAACAAAGACACTCCTATCACTTGGGAAACTAAGGTTTTTGAAATTCTGTGCTGGAAGCTGAGAACAAAGTATAGATACATCCTTTTATTATGTCATAGATGGAAATAACTCTATCTTGATTTCTCCAGGTTATGCCTACGTAATGGTCATAGTTGGCTATATTCCATCAAGGATAGAAAAGAAATTGGTTTTTTCAGCTGTCAGCAAAGTGATGTCAAGAAAGCAAGGCCTCCGCCATTGCTTTGCTGTTGGTATAAGCTCTATAAACTACAGAGTAATGCAACTCCATCCTTGTCTCCCTGGCTGATGACCAACCATGGGACATGGGTAAGAAGTCCCTGACTTCAGCCCTCGGAGCCTGTATTCCTGCTATTGAGCTCTCAAATCGCCTTCCCTCTAATACCTCTTTAAGCATCAAGCAGCTGTTTTCATCTGTTCTTTTCCCTTTTTCTTGGTCAGTGGATTAGCCAAGATTGATTTTTCCGCATGGCTGGGAAAGGCCTAAGGTTAAAAGATTAAAACGGTAGATTTCTTTTGAATGTAATTTAGAATTTTTCTCTGGCATTAGTTCTGATATCAACCACAGAATCACTTCAATTTTCCAGAAGCATCTGGGCCCCAGCTACAACTGCTGGGACAGGGCAAACCTGGGCCCCCAGCCCAGCATAGCTGGGGTGGTCTGGATGGACTGGGGATTGGGTGGCACCCTTTCTCTCCCTCTTACTCTCTATCTCCTCTTTCTCTCACCCTCCTTTTTTATTCTCTTTCTCACTTTTTTCTACTCTCATTCTGCTTGCAAAATGAGAAAACACATGTTGATTCACTCTATTCTTCTTTCAAGTCAGTGCATATTTGCCTTTTGCAAGCTAAAGAGCTCAAGGGAGAATGGTTTCTGAGTGTAGCAGATGACAAAAAGAACCAATTAGTTTAGTCAGAAAGCCTGGCAGTTCCATGAACATTATTGGCCTGAGTGGTATATGGACAAAGCAGGCACCAAAGCAGGATAGATCCAATTTTCCACTTTTTGCCAGACTTCTCTTTGGCATTGAGTAGACCCCATCTGAATGCTCAGTGTGATAAATAACCCTCTCCACCCTGGGTGGATCCCATCCCACTCCCCTGTACAGTGTATACTGATGACCCTCTCCATGCTAAGTTACTGTGGGTGGTTGTATGGATGCCATCTTGTAAGTGCTGGAGACTCCCTGGATCTTGGCAGAGTGGAAGGTTTAATGAGGGGAAGAAGCGGACATGATGCTTCCATTGCGAGAAAACTAGAGAAAGGGAAGGTGGGGGGAGGCAATTGAAACTGATATTCACTAAATGGGGCTAAGCAGGAAAAGACTACTTGAGAAAATAAGAGTGAAAGCTTGAGTGTACAGACATTTGAAGCTGAACTGTGCCTAAGAAGGTAGCTTTGGCAAGGTTCTCACACTGCTTAACACAATAGCTTGAAAGGTCTTACGCACTTGTGGCCCCAGAAAGGACATTATGACATGGTGTTTACACGGACGTGGGGGCAAAAACAGGGCCTGTGCCCTATTCTGATATCCCGCCTCTTTCTTCTTTCCCGTCTTCCCTATCTTTCTCCTTTCTTCCCACTTTTCTTCATTTAATTATAGCTAAGAGTGTGAAGGACACTTGAGCAATATTTACATATATCTTAGACACACTCAGACTTAAATTCAAAGAGCTGGCTTCAATCCAACCAGCTAGTGAGAAAGTGTCTAAATGCCAGCATGGGATTAAAAAAAGCAAACTGGGTGGCAGTCCTCTCCCCCACTCCAAGTCAGTAGGTGGAGGTAAGGGAGAGGGCCCAGGCAGTTGACCAAACCAAAATGAAGCCACAACAAAAGAAAAAAGTGAATACCATTATATGAGTAATCAGGAGATAGAAACAGACACTGACAGACAAATTAGATGTAAAGGCGAGGAAGGAAGAACTGGAGAAAAAATAAAAATGTAGATTAGTCAGGACACTCCTAATTGCAAGTAACAGAAACTCATCTGGCGGAACCCAAGCTTGAATGAAAGGAAACTCATTAGTCAATCTAGCAAAAAAGTCCTGGCTTCCATTAGCATCAGGCACACTGGACCAGGTGCTCCAGTAAAATCTGGAATAATCTCTCTCTCTCTGCCCTTCTTTGTACTGGCTTACTTTTCAGACACACTTTCCCTCCTGGAGGCAAATCCCCCAACATTTCCAGACTCAAACGCCATCTCATTAGTGCCAGGAAAAGTTAAGGGTGGGCTCTCCTTGTATCCATTTGGCTCATCTTCTTTCTCTGGACTAATCACTGTAGCCAGGGGAATAGGATGTTCCCGTGCATCATGCCTTAGCCAGGTGCTCTCACCCCTGGAGCCAGCAGTGGGGCCAGCCACCCCCTTAGCACACAGTCTGAGAGTGAGCTGTGAGATAGAAAGGATTCTGTTAGGAAAAACAGGAGTCTTCTCTGCAAAGAGGGAAGATGCTGGCAGGTAAAAACAACAGATGTCTACCCCACATGCCAAAAAAGAAGCCAAAGTCATAAAACTGAACTAAGTACAGTTATGTACCAGTTACTGTAATCTGACTGCATGGGTCAGATCTAAACGAGGACTCAAGGTATGAATAACAACTTCCCAGACCAGATTCTGTGTAAGGGTCTCTTTTTTGATAACTGGTTCAGACCCTTCCTGGCCTGTTTCCCAGGGTTCTTGAAAGAAACTTACCTGTTTGGGATCTGATCCCATAAACAATGGTCCAGAAGGGAATCCCTTTATAGAGTTCATGAGTGTCCTTCCATCTTTCTCTTTTACATTCCCGCAAGCTCTGATCTGACACCCTTACACACAGTCTCCTCTCCACACATCGATTGCTACTGATGCCACATAGTTATCAGGCCATTCTGGTGATCATACGCATTGAAACAGGCCCTTCCTCTTATAGACATGTAGCAGATACTTGTGGCAGGAGTGAGAGTAAAAGAGAACCAGCATAAGATGAAGAAAAATGAAGGCAGGAGGTCAAGGGGTAGCCACATAGCAGGTTGCATTTACCAAAATGTTTAAAAGGAAGGGGGAGAAAGCACACTTATGAGAAGAGCAATCTTCACTTAAACAGCTCACAAAATTAGCAGTTTCACCAATATGCCAAACACTGACAAAGAAAACACATCAGTCCAAGCACAAAAAGAGAGAGCAGACCGGCAGACTGGGGCGCTGAGAGGGCTAATTACTAAAGCTCTGTCTCCATCCTGTTGATATCAATCCTGGCAGGGCACAGTGGCTGTTGCCAATGGAGAGGAAAAGATTTCCCAGGCTGACGCCTCCAAATAATTGATAATTTGCCTAAGTGAACAAATCAAGTAAGATTTAATTGTTGACGGGGACCAGCAAAGTATATAATTGTTTAGTTTTGTATATGGCTTTCCACGCATTTCCCCCCCCTTTTCTTTTTTTAAGTATAATTGTTTAATGACTTTGATGGGAGATAGACTTGTGACATTATAAATGACACTTATGACAGAACCGTCAGTTGGTGACAGATCACTGACAGCCCCAGTGAGAAATTAATCATTTTAGATGCTTTATGATTTGCTCATTTAATGTCACAAATAAGATCTTGCTGTCTAATCACATAGAATCTCTTTCCTATAACCTCCCCCTCCCCCAGGACTCGCTCCTTCCCTCTTCCCTCCTCAGAGATGCTTTGGTTATTTTCCTGCCTCTGGGCTGGGGGTTGGCTGGCTGGGATCTGGGATGAATTTTTTGGAATAGTTGCTGGTAGCTCACCTGCAGGGAGAAGTTAGAAAATTCCCTGGGGAACTTTGTACCTAAGCAGAGTCTGAAATTTAGTTTTCTCCCTTGCTTCTTGTTTAAGGAAGCTTTCAAGGGGAAAGAGCTAAACTATTGGGACTGATGCTAATAAAGACAGAAAGCTAAGGAAGCAGAGAGGCTATTTTTAACCGGGTAATGGAGAGTAAATGGGGCCACCCTGTGATATGCTAAGATATGCCTGCACTCATTGCCGCCTGGTACTCCCACACTCTCTGCTGGGCAGACATCTGTTAATTGCTTTCCGTTGGACTTCACTTTGACATTTGGAGAAATGGAAGGAGACTGACTGACTATTTTTTTCCTAAACGATGTCTCTGTGGAGTTTTAGAGCCAGGGAGGAAAGGAGGTAAGTTTGAAGCTTGCTCTCTGCTTGGGTTTGCTAAAACCTTCAACGAGGTGTGCCCCGGGCACTCTGGCCTGGATTTTGTTGAAAACCCTGTGTGAGGCTCCAGACAATCAGAGTCACTGAAGTTTTTCCTTCCACGCTGTCTTGGCCTGTGCTCCATCTAATCAGAACACAGGCTTATCTCTCTACCCACCTTTCCATACATTTTACTAATCTCATAATAGATTCTTTAAAAATCATAAAATACACTTTCCAATCTATAACGAAACATTTTTCCTTGTGTTGTGCATGCATCAATGCTTTCTTGATGAGGCAGCTCTTATTACCAAGCAGCAGGAGGCTAAAAACCAAGCTACACGGGATGAAGGTGGTAGTTTCACTGGTTCATACTCCTTTTGCAGCCTTTTTCTTTCATTTGGGTACCTAAGTTTGCCAGCTCTCCCATTAATTTCATATGGGTAGCTTGACCTATGCGGTGTAGTACAACTAATCACCACTAGGTGGCAACAGAGGACCTCCTGGCCAGATCATTGGCTGTTACTGTGTCTGTTAAAAGTGAAATGGGCCTGCCTTCTGTTACAACTTTATCAATAACAACTCATTGCATGCTAACCACTTGGCAAGCACTATCATTAAGTGCTGCTTTTACATTAACATATTTATCTGCAGCAATCCTGTGAATCTTACAGAAGTTTGGGAACAAACTCAACCAAGATCACATACCTACCAGCACACAGAGCTGAAATTTAGCCCCAGATCTGACTGTTGCCACAGACTGTGTTCGTAGACATTGCACTTGACCATAGCCTTAGGAAAATACATTTTTTGTTTTAGGACAAAGTTGAAAAACTAAACCTAACACCTCTCTAAGCTCTGAAGCTTCACTTATTTTCATGAGGGAAAAGGGCCCTGAAAGAGGAAACTTTTCAAGTTATGAAGGACATCAGGGCAGAACACTTTTGACCATCCAGTCCAACCTCCCATTCAATACAGAAGTCTCCCTAGCACAGCTCTGAAAGAGGATCACGGTCTCTGCCAGACCATTTCTGGGACCAGGTTGATAAATGAAGGTGACATGAGTTTTTTCTCTGTCTTCTCATGGTCACTTTTCTTTTTTTTTTTTTGCAGTTTTTTGATGGGGCTGGGTTGAACTCACCACCTCCAGCATATGGGGCTGGCGCCCTACTCCTTTGAACCACAGGTGCCACCTGTCACTTTCCTTTTTAAGAAGAGAAATTCAGAGGGAGCAGACAGAAAACAAATTCACAGCCCCCATCCATTAAAGCAATTTTAGAGAACAATGGGCATGATAGTGAATTTTACACGAATGTGACTGGATCCTTGGGTGCCCAGATAGCTGGTCAAATATTATTCTCAGTGCGTCTGTGAAGGTGTTTCTGAAAGAGATTAACAATGGAGTCCATAGACCTAGGAAAGCAGATTGCCTCTCTAAGGTGCATGGAACTCATCCAATCCCTCAAAAGAATGAATAGAACAAAAAAGCAGACTCTTCTTGGAGAAAGTGAGAATTCCTCCTACCTAAGTACCTTTGAGCTGGGACATCATTCTTTTTCCTTGCCTTTGAACTCAAGTCAACTCCTTTTGGGTCTCAAACCTGCTGGCATTCAGACTGGAACTTACACCATCGTCTCTCCTGGTCTTCAGCATTGATGTTTGGGGTCTTGTCAGCCTCCACAGTCACAGAAGCCAGGTCCTTATGATACACATATGTACATACTTAACCCTAACCCTAACCCTAACCCCAACCCCTATACACACACATAGCCTATTGGTCTGTTTCTCTGGGGCACCCCGACTAATACAAAATGTCAACTAAAAAGGAGAATCTCAATTAAAAATCAATGAAACCTGCATCTTTATTATATGTAGCACAGTGGTTAAGCACAAGGAACTCTTGTGTCAGAAGCCCTGGGCTTTAGCACTGACTCTATTCTCCCTCCTGCCTGTTTATCCCAGG
Organism: Arctocebus calabarensis; assembly: GCA_963573935.1. Classification (NCBI taxonomy): domain Eukaryota; kingdom Metazoa; phylum Chordata; class Mammalia; order Primates; family Lorisidae; genus Arctocebus; species Arctocebus calabarensis. The sequence continues at coordinate 25,481 of CAUYON010050299.1, forward strand.
AAGTCTCCATTTCTTCAACTGTATCATGAGGAGAATTACAAATGAGAAGAGGCAGAGTCAATTCTTAGCACAGTTCTTGGCAATTACTGCCAGTTCCTGGCACATTACTTTCACCAGGAATTCATTGCTTCCCCTCCATCAGTTACCAAACAATCATGGTAAAATAACTTATTCTACCTTTTTCACAAAGGGAAAAAAAAAATCCTAGTGGGGAAAAAATAAACAACTCTCCTCCTTTTTCCTCTTGGAAGGGATGTGTGAGGTTGAAATGCATGAAAAGGAGACAACGTCTTGATGAGTAAAAGTGCCCAAAATTGTTTGGGGTTGGAGTGGGGAGTCAGTTTTACTGAGGTCAGTAACAAGGCTGAGCCATGAGTGAAGTCACCTGCACAACAACCAAGGCAAAGGCCAGTTACTCCCTGGGAGAAGCGAGGGGAGGGGAGGGCCTTCCTGGAAGAGGCCAGCCAGTGCAAACAGCAGTCCCTTCTGTCACAGCTCTTGTTTATTCAAACAGGAAAGTACCATGCAATGCAGATTGCCTGGGAAAGTCATTCTTAGATCATAAAGCATGTAGCTTTTTTAACCTCCTTTCGTCTAAAAATTATTTTGTAGGAAAGAAAGAGGTCTGTCTCGTGGGGATATAAAGTTCTTTCAGAGGCATGTACCCCCAGTCGACAGCATCTAGTTGGTGGAGGCCAGGTGCAAGCGCTGCCCTTCTGAGCAACAAGGGCTCCTCTCCTCGTCCCCCCCCCCCCGCCCCCTGGCCACCACTTTCACTTCGCTCATGTTGCTGGGAGCTTGTACAGTCTCGTGGCTTCAGCCGAGGCCTCTCAAAAGGAAACCAGAATTATCTTCCTCCAGCACATGACTCAACAAACGACCATTTGAGTGTAGATGTCAAACCATATCCTACAATTCTATGATTTAAAGTTGAACTTTTTTTTATCTTAAGCATTTAGGCTGCTGCCTGCGCCCTAAGTACCTCCCGGCTCCTGGGCTGCAGGGTCTGAGCTCACCTGTAACTCACTCCCACCCTCGGTCAGTTCCTGCCATGGTTTGCTTCCAAATGTCTCTCTTTACCATCCCTTCTCCATCTCTGCAGTCCGGGGGTTTATACCTGGAAGCCTTTGACAGCCTTCCTGGAGTCTCCCTGCTTCTCACCTATTTTTTGTCAAATATTTATTTTACGATGTTTTCTTGGGTCTTCCCCAAGACCCCACGGATACTTTCCACTGCCTCCTGCCCAGATCAAAGCCCCTCTGCCTCCTTTCTGAATTATGCTCCTCCCTTGTCTACTCAGTCATTTGCCGGATTTTCTGGCTTCAGTGTTCAGGCCCTTCTCTGTCCTCCAGTTCCATTGCGTTCCTTCCAGATCCCCTGCCTGCCTTTGCTTGTGCATTCAGCAGGAGCATAATGGGTGCCAGGTACATCCAGGCTCAGGGCTCAGTGCATCTTCTCTGCCTTTCCCCTTTCTCTCTGCTGCCATACCTGCAGCCCTCCAAATGACTCTCATACCTTATCTGCATTCTGATCCCATTTCTTATTTTATAATTTAAATTTTAATTACACAAGTGATATGATCTACATATTTGTTAAAAATGAACTTTGTAGACAAGGCTAAGGACCCCTTTGATTACTTATTCCAATCCTGGTCTCTCCCTCTGGCCGAGGTAGCATGGATAAGTGCTTAAGGTGTATACATCCAGATAGTTTTTACCCTTTTCATATTTTTATAGATGTATATATGGCCATAAAAATATATGTAGTATTATACAGTATACAACTTCACACAATTAAGTTTGTCATTTCATTCTAGAAAAAGTGCTAAATACCTCATTACTGAATGTCACTATGGTCACCTCCAAAGTACTCCCTTTGGCCCTGGTGACTGCAGTGATTGATATTCAGCAGTGAGGTACGTGGCACTTTTTCTAGGATGAGTGTGTGAACTTGATTGTCAGATCTCATATGATAGCAGCTCTGATGGTCATTCTAGAAAAAGAATTCCAAAATTGCTTTGAAGGGCAGACTAGGCGCTGGAGTTGGTGCACAGCTTCCCAAAAGGAGCCTTTCAAAGGTGACCTTAGCAATATTCATCAATGAGGTATGTAGCACTTTTTCTAGATGAGTTCTTGAATTTAATTGTCTGACCTCATATGTCCATCTTTAAAAATATTAATGTAAGTGGCATCATACATTCATGCTTTGTAAACTTGTGCGACATCTATCCATGGGAGCCAGTTACCCAATGCATCTGACTGCTGCCCTTTGGTGGGCGTTGGGTTGTTCCAGTGTTCAGCTTTACAAACTCTGCTTGGTAGAACTTGAGAATGCTTCCTGTGTTCCGCACGTGAATTGTGTTTCCTGATTCTGTTTTCTTAGAGTCATGTAGTAAGATGAGAACCAAGCTAATAACTTACTCAATATTCCTAAGTACCAACTACCGGGATAGGAATTTTTACAACAAATCTTGAGTTAGAGATTATCATTTCCCATTTTATAAATGAGAAAACTGAGGCTTAAAGAGGTAAAGTGAATCAGGTTTTGAAATCACAGTAATATTAAATCCCTTGTGCTAAGTTCTTTATCCCCCCCACACACTCTGTGCTGAGAATCTCATGACAGTGACATACCATATTTCTTTTTACCCTCTAAATATGTCCTGGTTACACAATAAATCTTGACTATTTGGGAGACAAATTAGTACTATTGTGTTAACTAGCAGGATGTATTATTTAGGTATTTTTGCAACAATAAGACGATGCTAGCCTCATCAAGTAGCTGGTTAAAATATTATTAGAAGTTAATTCATATTTTAGCAGATAATTCCTAATTAATTTGCTGTAGTTATCTTGTTAAATGTCAATTAAATCTCTCCACATCCCTTACAGGTTTCTGCTATTCATAAAATGTAATTATGCAGCTATTGCTCATGTACTCTTTATTGCTTATACAATCTACCAGTTAAATACAAGTCAGAAAGATTTATCTCCCAAGTTCTTAATAACATCACTAAATGTTCTAATTAATAATCAATAACTTATTTGCATAATTAATTGAGGAAAGACTCCTAATGGGATGGTGCCTTGCAGCTAGCCACTCTGAGGCTGAAACTTTGATCTCCTGTAGCAATCCTAGCTCAGAGTGGAAGAGTTTAGTTGAGCAACTCAGGTTCCTTTAGGGCACAGAGAAGTTCTGGGCTTAGCACTAAGGATGGAAGCATAAATGATTCTGCTGGGAAATCCTTACTGACATTGTTTCTTAACAACGTGGAATGAAAGGATCTCTACGCAACACTGTATTCTACGCAACACTGATTCATATCCTTGTAGGATATGAATTTTCACTGATACAGGCTTAGATAAACAAAGTAAGTTTCTTCTTTTTCCTAAAAAGCAACTTAATTTTCTGAATCTGAGCCCTCATTCTACCTGATACAGAAACTTAATTAGGTCACTTTGGGGTAAGTTTATTCCTCTGTCGTGTGTTCTTAGGTAAATAGTGTTAGAATTTGGTTACATTCTAGATTTGAAAAAACAACTTTACTTTTAGCTTCTTTCCCCTGCCCTTCCTCATATTTAGTTGGGAAGTGGGTGGTTATGCAGTGGTTCCACCTGTCTTGGTCCTGAGCTGTCATTCTTTGAGATGTCACATGAATGTCTGGTCTTTGAGGGAACCCCTTTCACAATGCCCTCACCCCGAAGTTCTCAGTCATACCCATTCCACATCAGCCTCATTCTCTGAAGCATTTTTGGGATTGCTGTAGCCTCTGCCATGCAAGTTCACAGCGTCAGTCTTCATTTTCCTTTTTGGACTCCCACTATCTGGGCACCCATCAGCCATTCCTCAGCCTTCTCGTGAGCTTGAAGGTCACCTGGTTCTGAGTCTTTCTGTGAGAGCAGAAAGACTAAGGGGAAGTCAGGGGTCCTCACTCTGCCCCAACATGTGTTTACAGCCGCTCGGCTTTGTTGCTGATGTGTCCAAAGGCACAACTAAAAGGAACCAAAGCCTGCATCTCCAGGTGAGTATGGAAAGGCAGAGATCTTCTCTCTCTGATCCCAGAAAATCAGTGGTTACTATTCTGCCGTCTTCTTTCAAATTACCTGGGGGTGGTGGTGGGGTTTAAAGGCGGAGCCAACTCACATCTCTGCTTCCTAAATTCACTCCAAGTCTTCTCTCTCACATGTAGACAAAGAGATTAGGGCAGACATGGTTCTATTTAGGTCATTTCTTTCTTTCTTTCTTTCTTTTTTTAAATATATTTTCTGTCTTACATTAGAAATCTCAACGCTTTGTCTTAGAAGTTGACAATGTGCCATCTTTGTTCTCTAGCTCTGAGGCTAATGGTAACCCTTTGTCAACAGCTAAAACAAGGATAGTCACAAGTGGCTAGAGAGAATAATATGCCAGCTAGCACGACAGATTTAACTCTACCACACCACTATTGTGTCAGGACTAAGGCTGGGGATGCTGAAATACATAGAGTCAACCAGTGTTCACCCCAAAGAGGACCAGTCCAGAACAGTGATGCAGAGGCAAGGAGACAAGCCCAGTTCCAGAGGGTTCCATGAAGTGGAATTCAGTCCACTATGGAATTGGTACTTCTTGCTTAAAGCCAGGAAGATAGATGAGTGTACTCCTCAAGGGGACTTTCATTCCAGCAAGTTTCTCGTAAGGCAGAGGATAAGAATTTTTCTGAATTTTTTTAAAATTTCAACTCGGGTTTTACATTGAGCCTAAGTCAGGGTAGATTTTTTTTTTTTTTGCAGTTTTTGGCTGGGGCTGGGTTTGAACCTGCCACCTCGGGGCCGGTGCCTTACTCCATTGAGCCACAGGTGCCGCCCTCTCAACTCAGGTTTTACATAAAAAATACACCTATATCCTTGGGGCTGAGAGCTGCATATTTTAAGAGTTTTCAAAGAAGTGAAAAAAAAGGAAATGGATTTAAAATTGAATCTCATCATTGTTCATTGAACTACCAATTGCAATTGGTGAAAGAAAATATTTTGATTTGGAAGAAGAAAACTGCCAAACATGCCCGGAGCCTCTTCATGCAGTTGCCTCTGATCAGACAACACTGCCAGCACGGCCACGCGTCAGATCAGCCAGACACAGCATTACCGCACTGCAAAGATGATTGCTTGTCGTCTTTTACAAGGCGCCTGCCCCTTTCAGTTATCAACAACGAGGAGAATTACCCTTCTTTCCTGCCTATTCTTCCTCCTGCCTCTTATCACAGAGGAATTGCTTTCCACAGTGACCCTTCTCACAGAGAAGAGCTGCAGCTTCTGTCCAGGAGAGCAGAAATAAAATGAAACAGGATAAGTGCATTTCACAGAGTTCCACATGGACCGTCCATCAGCTCAGCACCCGCACATCAGATGCCAGCATGGAAAGGGCCCCGAAGATCATCTTGTCCATCTTCTGTCTTCTGGCAAGGTGCTGTTCAGTTCCACCAAGAGAGGTCTCTAGAAAAGGCCCCTTCTTAGCCTGCTTCTATCGACCGTGGCAATGTCTTGTATTTGGAATGCTCAGTATCTAATTCAAACTTTCTTGCTGCCATTTGCTTTTCTTCCTTCTCACAAAGCTTGCCCATAAATTATGAAGTAGGTAAATGTTGTTTTCAGAGCCTTCTCTTCCTTGTTAATGCATCCTATGTTCTTTTTATTTTCCCAGGCTTTCTGAGTTTTAATACTGATAAAGGAAAGTAGATGGATACAATTTTTTTCCCCTAAGACATTGGTCCCTTGCCAGAGGAGCCCTGGAAGGAAGAGAGCAACGCTTAATGCAAAATGTTGAATTATTAATGATGACATTTCAGGAAGCTTTGTGAAAGGAAGATTGGGGTTAGGGTGAACATTGCCCACATCCCTCATATAATGTCACGCATGTAAGATCGGCCGTGACTGCTGAGCGTGAGCATTGGGAAACCTGCCTCTAGCTCTCCTGAATAGCTGCGCCATTTTGGTCACTTAGCAAATCTCTCTGAGCCTCATTTTCTCTGTCTACAAAATGGGCGTCATTGGCCCCCTTCACAGGCTATTGTGAGGATTAAATGAGATGATGCAGGTCATGCGATTTCCATAATGCCTGCTAGGTAAGCTGTGTTTAATACAAACTGGCTGGTATTATGACGGTAATGTTTATGCATGGTTACTTTTTATAGATAACAATCAAAAGATTTTCAGACAGGCTGTTGGGAACAATGCACTTTCTTCTGACTTCTTTTATAAATACCTATTACTACATGGCTAACAAATACAAGATAACCTAGTCAGGATGCAGTGAGGCAAGCAAGGCACGGGAAATTGAGAGGCTCCCCAGAGCACAAGAGGGTGGACGCCCAGAGCATGTGAGTGAGGACAGCTGCCCCGTCCTCTGCCTGCTATAAATTTTGTGGTTCCTATTAAATAGCACGAGTGTCAGCGAGAGAAGTGACTTGGGATGAACCTGTGTATGAGTCACATCTCCATATTTTATATTTCCCAGGACTAACCCATATGCAGTTTCTTTTATTCTACGATAGAGGTTGTTTAGAATACAGTCAAGTAGAGAGACAAGTCATGATTTGGTGAAACCTAGAAGAATTATGAACTGTAGCAAAAATAGCCAACTAAGGCATAGCTAAGGCATCTTTCCCTTTCCCCTGGATAACAGTGGGAATGTGCATCTTCAAGCATCACAGAAATAATCACCCACTCTATAAATTTTCCCCTCTTTATGGCTTTTATTGGTATAGCAACATTATTCAAGCTAGGTTCTTCCATCTCCCAAGCCAATTTCTTTTGCATCTGTGTTTATATTGATGTTATTCAAACAATGATCCTCCACTTCCCCTGTCAGTTTCCATCGTGCATTTCACATATTATGAACTTATTTAAACAAAAATAATCCTCTGCAGGTACATTTCTTTCCCATCTGTTCCTCCCCTGCCCATACTACCACTTCTCATTTCAAAGCAACATTGTAATATCATTTATTGTTCTTCTCTCTTGTTTACCTAAACTGTTTCTATAGCATTCAGAGTGGGAGGGGGGAGATACACCATATTAGTGATTTATCAAGAAGGTGTTTCTTATTCAAAATGTATCTAAAAGGATTCATATCAATTTTTAAGAGCATGGGATCTCCACAGTGACTACACTTTATATTTGTAGGGTGCTTTGCAGTTAGTTTTTAATATACTTCCCCTAAGTATCATTTTTAGGGAGTTTGGAAAAAGAATATATATATAGCTTGTTATCCAGATAATTCTAAATATACAGAAGTTTGGCAACATAGTGTAGACTGCTGATGTCAAAATAAAATATAGAGACAAATCTCTCAAGTTAAAGTTTTACTTTGGAAATCATAGAATTGCAATTTGGGGTGTACACATAGGTCGAGTGTTCTTCAGAATGTTGAAAGAACAAAGAAATTTGGGGGGTTCATTAGAAAGGGAAATCTTATTTCTTGTTTTGCAAGAAAGCTTATTGGCACTAGTGAAGTTCCAGGAGCTAGCAAGCTCAGTGGTGAGTGATGGAGGTAGGTAAAAACCAGGGATGGTATCCCGGTAGGTTGCTTCAGTAGCAAATAGGTAAAACTGGTCTTAAGGTTCTGATAGGCAGTCTCTGCAGCTGGGCTCTTGGAGATAAATTCACCCAGCAGTGTTGGGTGTCCCTAGAGCTTCTATTCTCCTGGCCCCATGACTCTGACTTAGCTGGGTATGACAAGAGTGACCCAATTCATATAATTCATATAATCAACTTTCACGAGTCCAGATGTTTGAATTGTGCACTTTTTAATAAATGCTTGGCATTGTGGAGACACAGCCAGTTGGCTATTAGGATCAATGTGAAGTGGTGGGGGTGGGCTGGGAATTGTTCTTATTTTGTGAAATAATTTAAATAAGGAGAGGTGAGTCTGTCTCTGAATATGAATACATTTTTAGCTTAATAGCATTTTCTTATAGTTTCCATTTGTTCAGAGATTATGTTCTGTTTCTTAGGCTCCAGAAGACTTGTTATAAATACTCTAATCCTTTCTAAATCAGGTGTCTGTGTACCCATTCCCACATAGCTATCTGAGGACCATGAGAGATAATTTATTCCCATAATCTGCCTACAAAAGATGAACGTTCCTTCTTCTTCTGCCAGCCTTGCCTGGATGAAAGACCCAGAGCTTCCTGCATGCTTCTGAGGCCAGCAGTGGGAGATCAGCTAAGATTTTTGAAGAAAAATAAGCCTCTCCAGTCTTTGAAGAAATATCTGTGGAACCCACACTCTGGTAGACAACTTCCAGAGGTCACTTAATCTTGCACAGAGTTTCTAATTCAGCATTTATAAATGGGTCACGTTTCTTTCTCTGAAAAGACAGATTGGGCAAGTTAATATTATCTTACACAGCACTTATTCTTGAAATGAGAGATGTCTTAGTGATTTTTAGGTTGTTTTCAAGGGTTCACGGGCTAGGTTAGAATCCTTCCCACGTAAGAGGAACAATGGTGAGACCTGTTTGGCCTCAATCCTTTCTGCAGCCTTGAAGCTCAACACTCCTGAGTCGGACTGTAAAGCTTGCCCCAAATTAAAGATCCTGTCTCCTCTTTCTTTGGGCTAAAGAAAGCACGTGTTTCCAGTTGCTTTTCATTTGTGATGGTTTTATAAGTGGGGAAGAGCCTATAAGTTTCTTTTACAGTTCATTACAACTAACAAACCTTATCTAGTTGAAGGAAATTGCCCTTTGGGGAATGATTCGAATTAGCAAAGAGCAAAATCTTCAAACACTCTGCATGTTATGGGAAACAAGAGCAAAACTTCCAAACATGTACTCATTTTTTTGTATTGTATTGTCCCCAGTACAATTTCTCATTAGTAAAGAAAAGGAGATTCTTATCTTAGCCCTGTGAATCTTACATCAATTTTGTTTCTGCTCTCCTGTCCTTGTTTTCTATTTTTCTTAGGTGGATCAGCTCTGGTTTCAGAGCATAGACTTTCCAAATGTTGGAATATCCAAAGGTAAATTATATGGCCTTCACTGGGTTACTGGAAGTCCAATGCAGTCTCTCAGGTGGGTTAGATCAAGCACGTCAGACTCAAAAGGGGGCTTGGGCTCTTCCTACTACGAGACGTTGGCATCCTGTTATGTATAAACAGCTCATCCCCATCACAAGCCATCATAGGCATGACCTTCATAGTCCTTGACACTATGATCTTCACTTCCAAAATCTTTTTCTCCTCCTCTTTTTCACCCTGGCTTCTTCAGGTTTGTGACAGCCTTTTTCAGGAACTTTGAGGTCCACCATTGTGTCTCCTTTTCCAAGGAAGTTCACGTTGCTTCTTTTCCCAGCCTCGATTATATTCTGACAGTGCCTTTCCACTGCACTGACCAAAAACTCTTATGTAGATAAAGATGAAAGGATTCTTAAAATCAGGAGGCTCAGAGATTTGGCTCTGATGCAATGTGCTCAATCATAGGACTCTGGCCAGGGGATAGAGGGTTTTTGTAGAATTTCTCAACCCTGGGTGGAAAGTTAGAATTTCTGCTCGAAGTCTCCTTGTCAGGTTTAAGAAACCTTTTCCTGATCACTTGGACACGTGGAGAGAGTCTGACACACGTTACTCTGGGCTCAGGCAGCATCAACGGCTACTTCATTATAAGGAGTCTCTTGGTTTCTGTCGCTTGTTACCTACATTCATTTTGAGATGCACAGGGCCACGTCCTGGTGTGGGAGTCAAACAGCTTATTTCCAAATGCTCTCCTTTGTGCTAACCAGTAGTGTGATTTTAGGTAAATCACGCAGTGGCTATGGGACAATTTCACATGCAGAGGAAGTTGAAGAGCCAGATAAGGACTATGTTGTAAGTTTATTGTCCTAGAATCAGAAGTTCCTATACTTTGTTGGGCTTCAGAATCCATGGGGGCTTTATTAAAAAGTAGACTTCTGAGCTCACCCCCAAGTCTTACTCAGCAGCTTTTGGGAGGAGGAGCAGTCCAGCCGGCTGCAGGGTTGGTCATTGCTAGTTGATTCTGGGGATCCCAGTCCTCACCCTGCACCGTGAGAAACAGGACCTGGGAGGTACAATTCAGAGTCGCAGAGAACCTCTCTGCTCCATCTCGCCACTAGCACTGGCAAGGTCCTTGTGGGACACAAAGGGAAGCCTTCTCATTTGGCTTGAAGCCCAAGGTCTGAGACACAAACACGATCTCACTAAAATGTACATAACAAGCACGAGTCCTTTCCAGAGTGGGTTTTGATGGGAAGAGAGGGGAAGCTTCTGGGCAACGAGTGACTTAGAGGGACACCAAGAGTGGACACGGGTGGAGGAACAGGCAGGACAACTCAAAGACGGACTTTACTGGCTCCAAGGTTTTTTACAAGCTGTCTTCGAAGACATGGACAAGGAGTTGGCGAGAGTTGAGACTGATACAATGAACGCAGCCAGAAAATAAATGCCTGGGGGTATTTTCTGAAAGACGTGAAAGGGAGAAATATGTGACTAAGAGCTGACTTGTTCCAGCAAATACCTTATGGTGCCTGGCTACGCCCTGAAGACTCAAGCAGACTTATTTAATCATCTGACATCTGTGGGATGATGGTAACCATGAGCTTTAAGTAGACAGAGCATGTGTGCTGGGGCAGGTGTGTTGTGTGAGCAGGAGACAAGAAGAGAGAGAAGAGTCGTGTATAATAGGTCCTGGAGGAGGGAACGGAGCTGAGCAATTCAATAACTCTGTCCTAGTTTCAGCTCCATTGGTGCAAGGGCAAGGCACTGAAATTAGCCTTCAATCCAGTTTATTTGTTGCTATCTAAATTCCAATTTATTTTTTCGTCAAGTGGGTCCATTTACATGCAAGGTGGCTCTCTCTAATCTACTCTGATAATGACTTGGGTAAGCAGGTTGAACATTTCTTACTCCTCCCTAAAGGCTCACACCATGGGATGGAGGGATAGTAAAGCAACCTTTTCATGATTAAACAGGGAAGAAAATTACATCATGTTCTTATTCTCATTTTTATTTTTTTTTTCATTTCTCACAACTTCAAATGCTGAACTAGGCTTGGCAGGGACACAGATGGGAGGGGATGGGTGGCGTGTTTCTTGGAATTCCAGCTTCTCTTTATCATAAGCCTTAGTAATGCTGCCCAGCCAATTTCTGCATTAAACAAACACAAATTGAAGGAGTGCAACATTATTTAATCTACACGTGGCCAAGATCCATTAATAACCGAGATTTTCCTGAACCTAAATCTTATGGACAGCTTATTTTGTTGTCTATTTTTTTTTATGTTTTATTTTTCACTAAGATTTATTTTCAAAGGTACTTAATTCTTTCAACTGATGAGATCGTGAGCCAGTGAAATAGCTAAAATGATATATTCTCTGTGTAAGAACTCAACCACATTCCTTTATTTATTTATTTATTTTTTTGCAGAGACGGAGTCTCACTTCATTGCCCTCGGTAAAGTACTGTGGCATCACACAGCTCACAGCAACCTCCAACTCCTGGGCCGAGGCAATTCTCGTGCCTCAATCTCCCGAGTAGCTCATATTCCTTTCAATTCCAATCTTTCCTATTTGGTTCTCTTCAGTTCCATCCCATTATTCCTCATGCTTCAGTCTAAAAATCACTGGAGTTAGATCTAGAACTTAATGGCCACTTTGAATGCCTAGTTCAATTACCAAGAATCCATTTGGATGGTCAGTGTTAAATCCCTGAAAGGTTTATTTCCTTTACTTGTCCCTCTATGACCCTCCCCCTCGCCCCCATCCAGTCCAGACACTACACATAAAGTGAGCAGGATGCATTCACTTAAAAGGCCTGGACCTGAGTGAGTGGCCAGAAACAATTAAATTGAAAGGAGAGCTAGCTCAAGGAGAAATTTGAAATAGATGAAATTTATTTAACTTATTTAATCTCTGTTTTTCTCAACGTTTTTCTTTCTTTGTGTGGCTCCTGTTCTCCTTTCTAGTTCTCGGGAGCACTCCTGCTACTTTCCCGCTGCCCTGGACTGTGTAGATACAGTGGAACCTCCATAGCTGACCACTTCCCTACTTGATCTCCTTAAGTTGACCTAATGTTCGTAGACCAGATGTGTACCACACATATGTGTTAGTTCAGTAGGCCTAGTCCCTTATGTCAACCACCTGCATATGTTGACCAGTTTCTTGCAGTCCCTTGGGTGGTCAGCTTACAGAGATTCTATTGCATATCTGCCCAATATAGCACCGCAGTGGATACCTGACCCCTGGTTCTCCTCCAGACGCAGTGACAACACCCTTTCTAGTGTCCTAGGTAAATGCTAATGGAATCATAAGCTAAACTGGAGAATAAAAGGTTAATATGTTAATTTTTCCTGTGGAATTTTGAATTTAAAAAAGAGATTTCCAAAATGATTCAACCCAGGCCAGGCTCAGTGGCTTATGCCTGTAATTCCAGAGCTCTGGGAGGCTGACGTTGGTGGATTGCTTGAGCTCAGAAGTTCAAGACCAGCCTAAGCAAAAGTGAGACCCCGTTTCTAAAAATAGCCAGTATTGTGGTGGGCCCTGTAGTCCCAGCTACTCAGGAGGGTGAGGCATGAGGATTGAATACGCCCAAGAGTTTGAGGTTGCTGTGAGCTATGATGCTACGGCACTTGATTGAGGGCTGATAAAGTGAGACTCTGTCTCCAAAAAAAAGTGACTTAACCCAAAGGAATCTTTTTGTAGAATTCTAAGCACCTTGGTAGAAAGTTTTTGAGCTGAATGTCTGACCTCACTGTTCATATGCCACCACGTATGCCAGTTTCTATTTTGTCCCTAACTAAAGTCAGTTCTGCCTCTGGGCAGATGATACCTGAGTGAATACTGATGGCTTTTATTTACAGTCCCATAGCCGTTCGTTTGCTTAATAGATACTTACTGAGCACCTACTATATTTCAGCCTGCATGAGGTTCCTTTGATACAAAGATGAAGAACTTAGTAAGGCAGGTAATAAAATCTGAACAACCAGGGTTCACTTCCTGACTTCCCTCAGGCCAGGAATATTTGCCAAATCCATCTCATCCATCAAAAAGGAAAAAAAAAAAATAGAAGGATGGGGAGGATATAACATGCACTTGAACTTAATCCATGCAGCTCTCTTTCTGTGGCTCAAGAAGAAAGGGTTTGGAAAAGCAAGATAAATACTTCAGTCAGGGCAAGCTGGCTGCTGAAGCATATTTAAAAATCAAATTACCATTTTAATGGTATGCATCGTTTCCATATCAAATGATGACATTATTGGCAAAGACTAGAAGGTGATACAATTTTGATTGCTTTAACTGTCCCAACAATAGATAAAGCTATCTTAAAGGGACTACAAAGCCATTCTGCCATCTGGCACCCTCGCTCGTTCCCCATCCTGGTGGGGATGGGGAGAAAGAGCACTTCTAAGTGGTGAAATGAAATCGGCTCCTGCCTGGAGGATGCACATCGGGGAGGGCCTGACGGCCATCTGACACTCTTCTCACTGGAACTGCAGAAAGGGATGACTTCCTATGCAACAGTCTTAGAAACATACTAGTTTGTATTATTTCTACAGGGTTACTGTAGGAAACACAGCAGAACACGAGGCAAAAAGTGAAGTCATTCATAAATCCTGGAAATAGCTAATGCTGATATTACGTATTTCAGTATCTAATATCTAAGTCACCTTTCAGTCTTTTTTAAAATTCCTATGTGTGTTTGTGTATGCACATGCATGTTTTCAAAGTAAAATTGAGATCAAACTGTACAATTTTTTCCCTTTAATGCAGGGCTGGCTTCATGAGCATGTGGCCTGCGCTTGGTGTAATGCTCTGCTGTTGCCATCATGAAATTCAGATGGGTGCAATATGGGTGAGTCCGGTTCTGGCTGCCTGATTTGCATAGAGTTCACTGAGCTCCATAAGGACAGAATTCCGATGGGTCCACAACACCAGAGACTTTCATAAGACTGAATGCCAGTACCAGCTAAGCATGTTACATCTACAGCTGGGTGCCCCCTGTCCTAAGAGGCCACACTCTCTGCTTGAACCAGAACTTGCTCCCAACACAGACACAAGACAGCAGTGCTCTAAGAAACAAGAAGAACCAGAGAAGGCTTTTCATATCCTTTCTTACTCATGTTACTTCCCCGTATTTAGCTGACCACTTGAAAGGATGATATAGAAGGAAAGAGAACGTAGGGCTGCCTGCAGTCCCTTTTCCTCTTAGTCCTTCCTTATTCATCCATTAGGCCAAAGGCAGAGAGCTTGTGTGTGTATCAAGAAGTAAAATATTAAATTCGAATAGTTGAGTTCCTTTTGTGCAGCATTTCAACAGTTTTGGCAAGAAAGAAATGCATATGTGTATGAGAAATTCAAAATAGGAAAAGACTGATTTTAATGTCTACAAACAAGTTAAATGGCTCTGTACTTACAAACTTGCATCCCCCAACAGAAAGATAAATGGTAAATTCCCCATGCTAATAATTTAACTTTTTACCTTTTATTTTCTTAAGACAACATTAAATAGCAAATAAAAAAATGTCATGTCAAGACAAATGAGAGATTGGAGAAGAAAGGGAAGGTACATTTTTCCTGCTTAGGGGCCCCATATTTTCATTTTCCACTGAGCAGCACAAATTATGCAGCTTAGCCTTGACTGAATGATACATTGCCATCATTTTTGACAAGCCATTCAAGATAGTTTTTAAAATTTATATATTTTAATTGACTTTATCTGACAGTAGTTTTAGTTTGACAGCATAATGGAGGGGACAGTACAGAGGATTCCCACCTAAGCCTTGTCCCCACACCCACAGCCTTCCTTGTTGTTAGTGTCCCTCACCAGAATTATGCATCTGTTACAATCGATGAACCTACACTGACATGTCATTGTTCCCCCCAAAGTCCATAGCTTGCATTAGGCTTCACTCTCAATGTTGTACATTCTATGGACTTGGATGAATTTACAATGCCATGTACCCACCATTATAGTATCTTATGGAATAGTTTCTCTGCCCTAAAAATCTTCTGTGCTCCATAAACCAGACTTTAAAAGATTATTACTAACATCTGCATAATAAATGGACTCAACTGATAAATTTATTTACCTTGTCTCCTGTAATGTTTTGGACATTAAGATGGTTTACAATGTGTTTCAATTAGTTAGTTATTAGGATATAATGAACATTTCTGCACATAAATCTCTATATACGCCTATAGCTATTTCCTTAAGGAAATGCCAAGAAGTCAGATTGCTAAATCTAATGATATGTATATATTTAAGGGTTTTGAAATACAGTGACATGTCAGTTTATTCATTCAGCAACAATTTCTACTCTGTGCCAGGCACTGTATCAGGAAGAAACTAAGGCAAAATGATAAGGAAAGTGGGATTTGCCTTTATGGAACTTATAGTCAAGTGAGAGGAGTAAGACTTAATCCCACAAATGTAGTTTGTGATTCCCAAACCACAATGAATTTATGTGAAGGAAAAGGACGGAATGTTTTTATTGCATTTAGCTAGGGGCTTGACTTAGCTGGAGCTTCAAGAAAAGTTCTGCTGAAAAGTCACATCCAGGTAAGAATTGAAGGAAGAGTAGGAAGAAAACTGGTGAAGAGGCAGAAAAGAGACTCAAAGCACTGTGGACAGAGGAGAACCAGCCTTAACAGGCCTCTGGCAGGAGGTGGCATGGAAAAATCTTGGAACCAGAAGACCAGAGTGGCTAGAGTGAAGGCAGCAGAGAGGAGTGGAGAGAAATGAAGCTGAGTGGTCACTGTGGACTAGGCCAGCAGTCAGCTTTCTGTCTGCCTGTATAAATAAAGTAAAACAGATGTGGTCTTTTGTTTCTGTGTTGTCTGTTGAGAGACAGAAGATAGAGAGGCTAAAGGGAAGGTGAGAACAACCAAGGCACAAAACGCTAACCAAACTGTGGTCCTGGAGCCTCAAAAACTGCCTGCACCTTCACAAAAAATCAATGCAAAGCTTTTGAGTTGTAATGGCAGAGTTGAGTAGTTCCAGCACAGACAGCCTAACCCATAAAGCCGGAAATATTTACAGAAAATGTTTGTTATTTCTGGACAAGACCACACAAGGCCTTGAAGTCTGTGGAGAGATTTTAGTCTTTACCCCAGAGCAGTGGGACATGATTGATAGGTTGAAAGAAGTGGGTACATGAGGATATCTACATGTTGGGATGGATTGGAGGTTCAGAGGGAGATGTGAAAAGACCAGTGAAGACTGTCATTCCAGGTGGGAGCCAATGGGCCCGTGGAAGAGGGGAGTGGCTTTAGAGATGGAGATTGAAAGACATGGAGGAAATAAAACCAAGAGGATGTTGGATGATAGGTGAGGGAAAGAGGTAGCAAAGATTACTGCTAGATTTCCGGCTAGTGTAATTGTATGGACTGTGATGCTCTTCACAGAAATGGGGGAGACTGGAAAAGGACCAATTGGGAGTGCCCTGGGATATATTAATGAATTCAGTGTGAGGTACCTTTGAGATGGCCAAGAAGGTTTTGAACAGCTAGTTGGATAAATGCTTCCATCACTCAGAAAAGTGGTAAATACTCCCTACTATAATTTAGCCAAAAACCTGGTTAGAGTCCTAGTATATATTTACTACTGGGTTTATATTTACCACTGAGTTTTCAATGCAAAGAGCATTTATTTAGCAGTGTCTATGATGTGCTAAGCCCTTGTGAGTTCCTGGTAGGGGATACAGACATGAATAACACAGGCTTTCTGCTCTCTGGATTACACATACTACAATATAAAGCAGTCACTAGCAAAAGAAAATGTGGTGGGAGTCAATGGCAAAAATAAAACCCAAATGACATGAGAAGCATAGTTAATTTGGTCAGGGGTGAGGAATCCACAGGGAGGTGGTATTGGGAAAAGGATTAATGAGGTTTCAGATGGTAAACAGGGGTGAGACCAATGCACACAGAGGCAAAGGGAACAGCGTGGGCTGAGGAGTGGGGCTGAGAAAGAATGTATTGGCTCTTGGTGGGAAGTTCTTCTAAAATAGAAGAAATTTGTGCTTTTCTATTCTAACTAAACCCAGGCACGCCTGCCTAAGTTTAGAACAATACTTGGCACCTTAATTCTGTTTTGGTTGACTCTAATCTTCATTTCCTGAGAGCATATGGTGCTTTGCCACCCATATTATACATAAGCAATCTTATCTGACTGCTTCCCTACTCCCATGGCAGAAGTAATTAATTGCTTTCTCCTCTCTACTCTCATATTGTTTTATCTTTTATGCTAAAATTGCCCTTGTTACACACTATTGGGGTTAAATACTTATGAGCCTCCCTACCTATGAAGATGTAAATTTCTGAAGGCTTTTGCTACCCTGTCTTTTATGTCTTTGGACCCCCGGTGCCCAGAATGGTGCATAGGAACAATCTCAACAGTAGCAGCAGACCAGCAGCAGCAAAATCCACTGAATCAAATTAAACAGAAGCCAATAACTTCTGGCTCCAGTGCCGGCAGTTTGAGCGATCTGATGAAAAGTCCCAGACCACATGCTGGTGAGGACTGGGAGCAAGAGAAGAAATTGGATTTGAATAATTGAATTTTAAGAAGCAGGCATATGCTTCTGCTGTAACCTCCCCACACCAGACAGCATAGCCCAGATGCAAGTCAAAATGCATTATGTATTTAATGTGTCTCATGGGGTTGGCATCTAAGATAATAGGAAGAGAAGGCAGGGATTATAATCAAAGTGGTAACATCTAAAGACATTTAGCTGGTGGTGAAAGGTCAGGGCATATGTTTAGATGTTTAGTCCATCTTGTGCCAAAGAGGAGTGAATATGATTGGGGAGCGTGCGTGTGTGTGTGTGTGTGTGTATGTGTGTATGTGTGTATGTGTGTGTGTGTGTGTGTGTGTGTAAAGACAGTTTAGAGATGGAAGAAACTAAGTTGAAGCACCAGGATTGCTGGGGCAGATGTTTCTTGGGGTTTAGGAGTTGAATGTTAATTCATGTCAATTCTGATTGTTGATATTGGTGTAAGGGGACTCGAATTTGGGAAGAATAAAAATATGTTGCCCAGGACATTGTGTGTCACTTCTCAGTATCTCCTATAGTTAGGGCAAGAGGAAATGGGATTTTGTGGCACCAAGAGGGAATTAAGTTATCAGGAACAGGAAAGATCTAGCATCTGCCATGTGCCAAACACTTTTTAAATCTTTTAAAATACACCCCCAACTAAGTTATAAGTAAAGTATCAGCATCTGTGTTTTTAGTAGAGAAAAAGGAGAATCAGAGAGGTTGAATAACATCCTTAATATCACACAGCCTGGAAGGCACGGGATTGGGATTCAAACCAATGATTACAAAGCCCATGATTTCATCACTACCCTCTCTTGTCTTCCTAGATTCTGAGATCTGAAGAGTTTGTAAAACTTTTATGAGATATTCTCCTGCATAGATATTTGAGGGGTGGGAATATGGGTGTTGTCACAAAAAGGACTCATTGTTAGAGAGGGGCAGTCAAATCACCCAGATGAGCTCTGAACGCCCATGGTATCCTTCCAAGTAGGCCCTACATGCTCCGTCATGCCCATTGTTCTAAAAGAGCTGTGATTTGATTGAGAGGAGTCAGCACTGCCCTACAGATTCCAAAGAGAGGAGAGACAGAACACAGAGAGGCTAAAAGGAAGGTGAAAACAACCAAGGCACAAAACGCTAACCAAACTGTGGTCCTAGAATCTCAAAAACTGCCTGCACCTTCACAAAAAATCAATGCAAAGCTTTCTTTTTACAAATGAAGAAACTAAAGCCCAGGGATCCTCTCTGGATAATTTACTTTTAAAAAATAAGTTTATTTTTGTGATCCTTTTGGAACCCCTTTCAGCACCTTTTCAGTTGTGGGGACGTTTTTTACTTCCTGGAGAGCACACAGCTCTTATCAATTTCCATAGGGCCTTTCCTCCCAGATAGTTTTCAAATCCAAGACACTTGGTAAGGTCTTAACATATTACCTCTATTACATTTTCTATATTAAAAAACTTTGTATCCTCCATTTGAAAAATAATATGGTCTCATAAAAATTTTAGAACAAAAATAAAATTAATACAAGGAAAAAATCATTTTATGTTCTACCATTCAGACACGATCATTCTTAATATTTTAGTGAGAGTTTCTGAGTCTCTTTCTTATTCAGTGCATTTTTGTGTTTATGTTAAAGCTACTTGAATGAGAGACATCGGAACTGAATTCCAGGCATTTTGGACAGGTGTTTGGCTGGGTGAACACACAGATGTAGTGTGTGTTTGTGGGGAGTGTACGTGTATGTCTAGGCGAGGGAGGGACAAGGAAGGTGAGATTTGGGGGGTGGGGCCATAGCCAGCCCCCACCTTTGAAATCCCAGGGCCTGGGCAGCTGCCACAGCTCTCTGAGACCTGAGCCGAGCGCTTACATCGTGCCTTTCCAGGGCCACTCAGATGGGCACCGCGATACATGTAGCTGGATAACCACGCTGTCTACTTCTGTCGCCTCCATTCATAAAGAACTGCTCAGAAAAAAGGAAGCAAGAAACAGAAGAAAAATAAATCATCCGAGAGGAGTTGGCTCCTTTGGGAACTCATCAGTGCCATCTTGTCACTGGTCAAAGACGGAGCGCTGCGATACAGAGCTGGGGAGCTGAGTGGCTGCCTGTCGTCTGCTCTGAGTCCGGGAAGCCAAAGAAGCATGCTTCCCGGATCACACACGCAGCGCCTCGGCATTTCTCGCGTCTCCGCTGTTTTTCCGTTGACAATTCTGAAGCCTTGACACAGCGACCAGCTGTCTCCGTCAACCCCAGCGTTTTCCCATCTCTCCCGCTCCCCATCGCACAAAAGAGCTCTGTTAACTAGAAGCCTTTGCAGTGCTGCCGTGAGGTCGTGCTGGTTAGAGCCTCCGTTGGCCAAAGCTGCCGGTGGCTGTCTGGGGCTCCAGACATTTTTGAGATCAAAATCAGGGGAAAAAATATCAAACCGCTATTTGAAGCTGCTGCTCCAGCTTTCTTTGGAGGGCCAGGTCTCCTCCCCATCCACAGCTCCAGGCGCTGTCTGACCCAGCCTTTTATGCACTCACACTCCAGAACATTTCCAAAAATATACATCCACTTTAACAAAAAGTCATCGGTGACAGAGTTCCCTTGGCGGGAAGAGGCTGTGTATGTGCCCTAAGTCCTCCTGCTTCCAGAAGAATGTGGGAGGGGAATGAAGCCTCAGGTCACAAGGGTGGACAGCAGCCTGGTGCTTTTTAGACCTCTCACATTCGTCCAGGTTTCCACCGGGTAGACTGGTCCCCACTGGGTGGAATGGTTCCCACTGGATCAAGTGGGTACCACTGGGTATAATGGTTCCTACTGGGTAGAATGGTTCCCACTGGGTAGAAGGTTTCCTGCTGGATAGAGTGGTTCACACTGGGCAGAATGGTTCCCACTGGGTAGACTGGTTCCCACTGGATAGAGTGGTTCCCACTGGGTAGAATGGTTCCCACTGGGTAGAATGGTTCCCACTGGGTAGAAGGTTTCCTGCTGGATAGAGTGGTTCCCACTGGGTAGAATGGTTTCCACTGGGTAGAATAGTTCCTACTGAATAGAGTGGTTCACACTGGGCAGAATGGTTCCCACTGGGTAGACTGGTTCCCACTGGATAGAGTGGTTCCCACTGGGTAGAATGGTTTCCACTGAGTAGAATGGTTCCCACTGGATAGAGTGGTTCCCATTGGGTAGAATGGTTCCCACTGGATGGAATGGTTCCCACTGGGTAGAATGGTTCCTACTGGATAGACTGATTCTCACTGGGTAGAATGGTTCCCACTGAATAGAATGGTTCCTATGGATAAAGTGGTTCCCACTGAGTAGAATGGTTCATACTGGAGAGAATGGTTCTTACTGGGCAGAATGGTTCCTACCAGATAGACTGGTTCCCACTGGGTAGAGTAGTTCCTACTGGATAGATTGGTTCTCACTGGGTAGAATTATTCCCCCAGGATAGAGTGGTTCCCACTGAGTAGAATGGTTCCTACTGGAGAGAATAGTTCTTACTGGGCAGAATGGTTCCTACTGGATAGACTGGTTCCCACTGGGCAGAATGGGTCCCCCTGGATAGAGTGGTTCCCACTGAGTAGAATGGTTCTCACTTGGTAGAATGGCTCCCCCTGGATAGAGTGGCTCCCACTGGGTAGAATGATTCCCAGGGGCAGCATGGTCCCCACTGGGTATAATGGTTCTCACTGGGTAAAATGGTTCCTAATGGACAGAACGGTTCCAACTGGGTATAATGTTTCCAACTGGATAGAATAGTTCCTACTGGGTATAGTGATTCCCACTGGGTTGAGTGGTTCCACTGGATAGAATGGTTCTTACTGGGTAGAATGGTTCCCAGGGGACAGCATGGTTCCCACTGGGTACAGTGGTTCCCACTGGACAAAATGGTTCCCACTGGGTAGAATAGTTCTCTAGATAGAATGATTCCTACTCAATAGATGGCTCCTTCTAAGTAGAATGGATTCCACTGGGTACAGTGTTTCCTACTGAACAGAATGGCTCCCTCTAGGTGGAATGTTTCCCATTGGGTAACACTGGCTCCTATTGGACAGAATGGCTCCCTCCAGGTTGAATAGCTTTCACTAAGCAGAATGGCTCTCTCAGGGTAGACTGGTTCTTACCAGAAAAGAATGGTCCCACTGGGTAGCATGGTACCTTCTGGCAGAAATTCCCCTGCCTGAAGACCCCTATGCCCATCCACTGCACAGGGAAGCCCCAGGTCTCCAAGTTCATAGACAGGTAATAATTCTGGTGCCTCCACTCACTGGCTGGTTACTTAGACTTCCTGAATCTCAGTTTTCTCATCTATAAATTGAGACTAACTCACCTCTCTACTGGATTTATAAGAATTAAGGTAGCAACGTAAGCTTTAAGCATAATACACTGTGCACACGGTCGACTGGTGCTTTGTGGTAGTTGTTCTTACCCTGTCTAAGTCATTCTTATGTCTTGTCGTGTCTGGATCTCCCTCCTAGTTACAAATTCCATATGATTCGCCTAGCTATGTGTGTGGGCATCTATGGACTTATGCACATAGGGGACAAAAACATCCAACGAGGTGCAAAGCTGAGCTCTAGGAGTCCCACAAGCCTGGCACAGTCCTGATACAGAGCAGGGAAGAGGGTCACTTGGGTTTGGAACCCTTAGAAGGAACCGTGTCTCCAAAGGCTGGCAAAATGATCTTCCTCAGCTCTTTTCTCAGAAAACATGATCTCTGTTAAAGAAAATAAATTTCCTAGGAGGGGTGACATTTTATCAGACATTTGCCCTTGTTTGTGATCCTGCTTGTGAGTGTGAAGAATCCTAACAGGGAAAAACAAAACAAAAAAAATAAAAATAAATAATAATAAAAAAAAAACCCCAAACTATGGTCCAGGAGCCATGGAATCATGGTCAGACCGGGTAGGAGCTTCCTAGGACATCATCCTGTTTTTCTTTTGACAAGGAACAATCAGAAGCCCAGAGGCTACTGAGGAGCTGCCCAGTGGGGAAACAGACGGGAAGCAGAAAGCTAGGGGTCTGAAGACTAACTTCACTGAATTTTAGAAACGTGCCCCCAGGCCATCTATAGCCACATTGCTCTTCCTATTTCAGATCAGCGTCAGCATCCTGGAATTGTGAAAAAATCCAAATGCCAACAGTATAAATGGAGCTTATGTTAGGAATGTTCTTAGTCATTTCAACATGGGAAAATTTTGATCCCTCAGTTTAATAATTGGGATCCAGGGCAAAGTCCATTTCTGTCCTTTCCAGACCTCCTGTTCCCACCGCTGGCTGTCCTGATGCGTCTGGCAGTGGGCACACTCAAGTGACAGCCTTATCTACTGAACACTCCCTCCCTCCTATACAAGTTGGTGCTGCAAATGCCCAGAAATGAACATTGCAAGAAGCAAAGGACACTTGCCTGTCTGCCTCAGTATCCATCAGTATTCCTCAGAACACTCTCTTTTTCTTTTCTCTTTCTTCCCCACTAAAAGGAGAAATTGGGGGACATTTTCTGCTGGAAATTGGAGGTTAATTTTATTAGGTCAGAGTGAATGGAGAGCCATCTTTCCAAATGGTCTTTTAAACTGGGCCTTCTGCTTATCCACATTCCCTAAGTACCCTGAGTGCAGCCCATAGAGGAGCGAGGTCTACCCACTTGGAAAGTTCTCTTGGAACCATCTATCGGAGTGAGCAGGAGAGAGAAGGCACCAGTGCCCCAGGGTTTGTGAAGCTCTCACCATGAGCCTGGAGCTGTGCGGTGAGCTGTGGCTGTCCTACAGTTTGTGATGAAGGTGGGAATTAGGAATTTAAAGAGAGGATTAAGAGGGAGCCTAAAATAGCCCCTTTCCCAGTAGGAGGAAAGGTATGATTTGAGAAAACATGTGAGAGATCATGCAAGCAAACCAGTGGAAAGGAGAGCATATTGCAGGCTAGCGCACCCAGCCCTGACCCTAGCATTATCAGAGGGCTTCTCATGAGGGTTGAGACTGAACTGTACAGCATGGATGCCCACGAAGTGGCCCTTCCTTGAAAGCAGTGACAGGTGAAGAAGAAAGGGCCTGGAGCCAATGTGGAGGAGGCCAGGATGGGGTCCCCTGCCTAAGTCAGAATCACTGTAGCCCCTGATGGACAGTGACAGGGATCTGCAGCCCTGGATTAGAGGTGTCAGCTCCAAGGCACGGAGGGAGGAAACTGGTTGGAGCAGAGTGTAAGGTTGTTTGAATTACAGGGGGGCTACTTTACCCCTGACATATTAGACAAAGGGTCAAATGTGACTGATTATCCAATAAATATTCATTATGTGCTTACTCAGTGCCAGCGCTGTCTGTCCGTTGGGGTAAAAGTGATTAGGAATGTCAGTGAGCCAGGAGAGTGTATATTGGGGAGAGGGGGTCTTATCTAAACAGCAGACTGGGGAGTCTTGAGGGCTCCATCTTAGAGGGAGGATTGGACCTGCCTGGTGACTGCAGGACTGAAAAGGAAGAAGAAAAACTAAGAGAGATTCTTTCCCCTCAAGGAGACAGAAGCAGGTCTTAGTTGTGGACTGGTGGGCTTGTTAAAGAAGACCAAGGAGAGGAAGGATTCATGTGACATGGTCTTTCTTGTAATCACTCCCCCTGAGCTGAAAAGCAAACAAAAAAGGGGAAAGACCCCTGACTGAAAGGTAGACATTCCAAGTCACTGCACCTGGCATTATATGCTGTGGTGGCTCCTTATACAACAGCATCACCACACTCCATGGCCTTGGGAAATGCAAAGAAGAACTTGCAGGGGGTCACTCAGAGGTTCCCCCTGCAATTTCGAGGCTTAGCATCCCCTGCCCTCCTGGGAGTGTGTGCTGGTGCAGCCCTGCTTATGTTTGAGAAAATACAGAGAAAAGAGGACAGGTAAGAATCCAAGATCTAGTGGCCCTTCATTCATTCAACCAGTGTTATTAAGGATCAACTTTGGGCAAAACATCAGCCACTTTATGTGTCTAAGTGCAAATGATGTCATCTCTAGGTGCTGTGAGACTCTGGAGATGTTTCTTCTAGTGTGCAAATGCCTTGTCCATATTTGTATCCTAGGACACATATGTGTATCTCAATCCATGGGGTCATTTGCTTTTGCTTGATAAATGGACATATGGATGAAGGAAGGAAGGAATGAAGGGCACACCTATGAGGACCAGAAGACTCAGGGACACCTCCTGGAGGACATGAGCTGTGACGAGGACCCAGAGGATGGGTCTGGATAAAAGTTTTCCAGTTAGAATTGAGCCACAAAAGCAGAGAGGTAAGGATCTACTTAGCCTCTGCACGAGATGCAGAGAGCCGCCTGATGAATACTGATTCCTTACCTGTAACTCAAATGTTCAGCAAATGTGTTCTAGATCTTATCTGGTTTTCTTTACAAGCTTGCATATATCCCCTGAGTGGTGGCAAAGAGATTAAACTTAACCTACTATGCCTTAAGACTTGGTGCATTCTGTTAGTTGCAACATTCCCTGAAGGTAATGCCCCAAATTTGGGGCTCACACTCAGCTCCCTGCTCTCTGTGATGGTTCCTGGGTATGTGGTAAGGGACTCATTTAGCCCTACATCAGCACAGGGACAATGCACTGATACTGTCCTTGGGTCCTCTGTTGGCATCCAGTAATAAGCCAGGGCTGGTGTCTCTGTGTGGGTTGGATCTGGGCCAATAGCTGACTGCCCTGTTCTGCCTCTGTCTCTGCCACATCCTCCACCTTCCCCTCTAACTCCTGCTCTGGGCACCACTCCCCTTGTTTCACTGAATCTCATGGCAGGCCTTTTGGCAGCCAGCTCAGTGGCCTTCCCTGTCTTACTGTTGAGGCTGGTGGAGGAAGGGGTGCCAGGAGAAGTTTTGGTTCCATCTGTATCACTGAAGCTCAAGGAGATCTGGCAAAGCTAAGCTGCATGTGGTCTCTGGTCTGCACTGAGATGACTGTAGCCGAGCAGCCAGCCTGTGCCACCGGCTCCCAGGACCAGAGCTCCCCAGCCAGAAGTGAGCAAAATACAAGGGGGCGGGGTTAATGCTAAGGCTAACCCCAGCTTCCCCCTCCCAGCTCTGTTCCTCTTTCTATCCCTTCTCCTTCCCATCAGGTGCTGGACCTGTTGCAAAATACCTTTGTTCCTCTACAGAACAGTGTGTTTCACAACTTCGCTGTCACAGCCCAACGGGTTGCTTTTTCCAGACTATAAGAAAATTCCCTGAACTGGGAATTCTGGGCTTAACTTTTGCTAAACTTAAAAGGAGCATCAAGGTTTCAGAAACAATATTATTTGTCTGACACAAATTCTTGTTTCACTTTTTGTGACCATAGCTGACTCTTAATTCTTTCTTTGCATTTCTTCTGTAAAAAAAATTTTAAAAAATCATCATCCCCACCGGATTTGGTGGCTCACATCTGTAATCCTAGCACTCTGGGAGGCTGAGATGGGTGGATAGCTTGAGCTCATGAGTTCAAGACCAACCTGAACAAAAGCAAGACCCCCATCTCTACTAAAAATAGAAAAACTGAGGCAAGAGGATTGCTTGAGTTGGAGGTTCTGTAAGCTATGATGCCAGGGTACTCTACCCACAGCTTGACAATCTGTCTAAAAAAAAAAATCATTATCCCCCAGGGTAAATGGAATACTGGAAAATTTTTAAAAAGAAAACAAAACAAAACAAAACAAAAGAGAGGGAAAACAAGAAAGAAAGAAAGAAAGCAAAGAAAGAAAAGAACAGCACAATGAAACACACAGCAGGTGTTTCCCAAGTTGTGACCTTTAACAGAGAGGGCCCTACACTGCTCTGCAGAAGATGAAACCAAGAAACAGAACAGTGAAGAGACTTGCTCAAGGTCATACTCCATTTCTGAGTCTCCTGCTCCCCTGACATCACAGCAGCCTACAGGCAAGACCAGAACTGGGCGCCTGGGGAAAGAACAGATAGAAAGAGCAGGGCTGGAAACTAGGCAGAGAAACTGGGAATGGTTGGGGAGGGGGATGGGACATGGGAATCTATGGAAGGTTTTTAGACAAAAGTAAGGTCAGGATAGAGGCCACATTTAAGGATAATTCACCGGAGAGTGGCTGTAGGTTTCTTATAGTTACCTCCCTGGGGAAGCTGCCCCTTCGGAGAACTTTTTGGTGGGAGCATTTGAGAGATCTCTCCTGGGCTCCATCTCATAAATCAAATGAGAAAATACCAAGAACCTGAAGCCCGGCAGGGTGAGGCAGAAGCCACCCAGTGTCCTCCTCACTAGGGTGGGGAGGGGTAGGGCTGAGCCCCCCACCACGGGAGGGTTGCTCCTCAGCCTGCCCAGGAGGCCCATCCCCACTTGCTTGTGGCCACTTGGTGCTGCTGAGGAGCAAGCACTATATAAATGCTAAACAGACAGGGCTGCACCTGTCCCAGGAATAAATAAACATCAGCTCCTGCTGTCAACTGTGTACCTTTCATGAGCACAGAGGCATCTCCCAAGAAGGGGAAAGTATTGGTGTTGATTCTCCATTTATTTTTGTGACTTTCACTCAATCTTGATAGCAGAATGTTGTGCTCTAGGGTTTTTTCCTTTGTCATTTTGTTTCCTTTTGATATTATTGATTTATTTCTTTTCAGAAGGACTTTATGGTTTGTTATTTTAATTTCATGAATTTGTATTCAGAAAATGGAATGCTTTTCTTCTGATTGCTTTAGCAAAATAAAATAATAATAACCATAATTTGTATAGTGCTCCCGCATGCATTATCTCATAAAGATTCATTAGACCTGGACTCAGATGAAACAGAATTCTGTTTCGATTTCACTACTGACTCACTGTGTGACCTTGGGCATTTGAGTTGGCCTCTCTGAGTCCTGATTGTTTTATTTGTGCAATGAGCACTGTGACAGATTTGAAGCCCAGCAGAAAGGCTTGTGTGAGGAGTAAATAGGATAATTTATATGAAAACTTGAGATAGGTATTGATTTTTAGATGAGAAATTTGAGGCACAGAGAAGCTAAGTGGTTTGCTCCAAGTGCTATAGGTTATAAGCAACAGAGGCCACATACAAACACAGGAGTCTGGCAATAAGCAATCTATCTACAACCCACAGTTCTGAGTGACGACCATGATTTTGGCAGGTGAACATGAAAGCCAATAGTATAAAATATAGTAAGAGTTAGAATTTACTAACACTATATGTCAGTTATGCTTCCAACAATCTTACTGTATGAACTCACCTAATCCCAATAAGGCTATCATTATCACATTCATGTGATGGAGATTAAGTCACTCCCCCAAGATCACAGAGCTAGAAGCTGGAGTTACCTGAAGCTGCACAGAGACCACAGGGCAGATGTCAGTGACTACTACCCTGTCCTCTCTCTCTGATCATACCTGATCCAGGGCTGCTGCAGGTCGGAGTAGACCTTTCTTCAAATCAGCTCTGAGGAGGATGAGACCCATCTGGCCTCTTAGCTTTTGTAGGAAGAAGAGGACCAGACTGGGGTGCGGGAGTATTAGGCCATTTCCCTGGAAACCTGCTATCCAGGGGCTTAAACCTTTAGAGCTGAGATTCTCAGACTTGAACGTGCATCTGAATTCCTTGCAGATCTTATTACAAGACAGACGGCTGCTCCACCCCCAGACTTTCCATTCTTCAGGCCCAGGCAAGGACTTGAGAATTTGCATTTCTAACAAATTCTTAGGTTATGTGGATGGTGCTATCCAGGACCACATTTTGGGAAACGTGACCCAAAATGATAAAACCACAAGGCATCCAGGTCCCAGCTCAAGCTGGCTATGAACCCCCTCATCTGAATAAGGAAGATCTTGACCTGGATCCTAGGAGCTGAAGGTCCATTCAATGGGGCTCTGTGAAAATGTCTGGCACCCCAAACGGCTGGGGTGTCCTCCCTGGGCCAGCGCTCCTCCGCACAGAGGGCCGCAGGGCCGCGCGTTCTGCCTTACGGATGAGAGCGCTGAAGCCCCCGCTGCAGACTGAGGAAGCGGCCTCCGAGACCAAGCCACCTAGCCCTCCCAGATGAACCTTTCCTTCAGCTGTTGTTGTTTTGTTCTGCTGCTGCCTTCTCATCGCCTTGTACTGACAATAGTCGTAAATAACCGCAGTGCTGTAGAGAAATCATTTTAACAGCAGAGAGTCAAATAAATACATTAGACCTGACAGCTTAACTACGCGGAGTCCATTTGTATGGGGTGGCCAGGGGCTTCCCAGATGTGCGGTGAACGTAGAAGCCACAAGAGGGCGCGCTGAGCCCACTTTGAACGCGGCCAAAGGGCAGGCTGTCTCCCCAAAGCCCTTCCCAGTCCCCGAGTCCAGGCTTCTGCCTCCGCTGAAGCAAAGCCTTCAGGCTCCAAGTAGCGGGGTGGGTGGTAATAATGCCAAACCTTGCCTCCATTCCCCACCCCTCATCCCCAAAGAGTAAAGATTTTGGTCTTGGCTGGGAATTTAGGGTTACAGCTGGGATGCTGCTGTGACCTTTGTCTCCTGGACCTGCGTCGTCCCCAGTGGCAGAGTCACCCATCTCACCATACACCACCGACGTGTACCCCATTCCTGCCCAGATGCGCAGGGCTTTACTTCCTTGGCCCTGGTTTTTCAAAGTGAAGCTGTCTGAGTGTCCGCTAATTCGGCCTACCGTGAGGATGCTGGGTTTGAGGGGGTAATTCTCAGGAGTATTTATCTGCTCGTTCCCTTCCTGTTCTGGGGCCCAGGGTACCCTGATTTTCAGGCTGCCCACTCTGTCGGGAAGTGCTGAGGATGAGTCACCAGGGAGGGCAGCGTAGCCTTAGGTCCCATCTTCCCGTGGGCAAAGGGACATCCGCAGAGTCGGGGGTGGAGTCCCCGCTGCCTCCCCAAGTCCACATGGCGGGCAGGGGGCGCTGAGAGCGGGCAGCGTGGTCTTTGAATCCTCCCAGGGTTCTTCTCACCGAACTGGGTCTTCCGAAGCGGAAAGAGAGACATAACCAAATGCTCTGATGCTAATTGGGTGGTTTGATTTTTCTTTGCTGACTTCCTGGATACCAAACTTCAAACTCCTTGTCAGTGTAGACTTGATCTTACTTGCTATTAACCCTCAGAACCCAGCAGAATCCTTACCATGTGGCGGTCCTGTTGTCAGTGCTTGATTATAGGGGACAAATTATAGAATTCCTTAGCAGCTGTCTTTGAGTTTGTGGTCATGAGATGAATACTTCGTGTTCTCTAAAGGGGGAGTAGACTACAGCAGGTCAGACATAAAGAAACATATCTTGACAATAAAATTAGTAGATGCTATAATGAACTCCAAATCGAATTGTGGTCTATCTCTTAGAAATAGATTAGGTCAGATCATGCCATTGCCTCTTTGAAGCTGGCAATATTTCTCTTTTGCTTTGAATGGCATCCATGGTGGCGTTGGCGCATAGGGAACTATCTGTTCAGTTATTCTAATAGGAGAATTTGACCCTCTGTCTATCCACAAGCTGCAGTAAAGTAGCCACATTTAAGACACCCTACCCCCCAGACCCAGTTACATTATATTGATTGAGGAACTGGCCTGGGACTCAAGCTGATTTGAATATTGCAAAGCCCCATGGGTACAGCAGATTGTTCCACAGTGGATACCTGGTGCAACCTGAGTCAATATGAATTCTTTCTTAGGGATTTTGTCACTGAAGTTGGTAAAAAGCCAGTCTCTCTTTGGGTTCTTGGATTGTAAGATTGAAAGCCAGATGTTCTTGGCAACCGTGTTCCTCATTTTAAGGACAAGAAAAGTAGGTAAGACCTTGAAGCAACACATGTGCATCCCAAGCAGGGAATGAGGTGGAGGGGGATGCAGAGAGAGCCACCATTGGTGACATGTAGATCACTGGATTACTGGAGACCTGCAAGTCCTGCTTCCACTTGTTTCTGTAGCTTAACTACATATTTGTTCTTGAGTCCCAGGGGATACCTTAGAACTTTTATCATAATTTCTCTTAAAATAAAAACAAAGTCAACTCTCTCCACCCTAAACCTGAGCTCCGGTCAGGTTATTGTTACCTGCATTCAAAAGGACTTGGTTAAATGTAGCAAATGAAGCAATTGACAGTAAGACCCCAACCAACTTTATATCTTCAACTGCCACTAGTCAATAGAATTCTCCAGAAACAGGCTGTGCAATTTGTTGCTTTTGTACTCTGTGCTTGTCCTTCGTTCTGCCCCCAATTCTGCACAATTTCTTTATCTCCTTCAGACTCTCATAAGATGCCCTCTCTTCCCTAAAATTCTCCCAGACAGTCAGGGCAAATGTATTTGTTCCCATAACACTTTGAACAGGTTCTTCTGTGCTGGAATGATAGACTCATCTTCTTCCCAAGACTATGTCTGACTTTCTCAAGGCAAGACCCATACCTTGTTTTTATAATGCGTGACATAATCTAAACACAAAAGGCGTGTTTGTACAGAGAGTATAAGGCTTATAATTCTGCCACAGAGCAGGGACATAGATCCTAAAAGGGCAATAGATCCCAAAGGGTGGGATAGTGACACGAAGGAGGGAGGAAAGATATAGCAAACCAACAGAGTGAACATGGCTTAGCTAATGTCTCTGTCCCTTCTCCTTCTTTCTTAGTCCCATTTAACTAGCATCCTTTTGTCAACACACATGGAAACATACCTTACCCCCCGCCCCCACACACACACTCCTTGCCACTTCCCTTTTGTGGCCCTCGTCTCTTCTCAGGGTTTAGAACTAGCTCACACCTCAATGTCTCCCCAGCTAGTACATTTAGACACTTCTCCAAGCTCCGATCACCATAGGAAACCCTTCAACACAAAGGCGAGAAAGAAAAAAAAAGGAGAGAAGGAGAGAGGAGATGAGAGGAAAAGTAATATCCAATTTCAACATTTTGTTCTTTGCCATTTAAACTTCTGGAGGCAGCAACCGTGCAATTTGTATGTTTTCTATCATGTCTGTTTCCTTGTGGGAGTTTCATAAATTGATGATGATAACACAGCACATTTCTTTTAAGTCCTTAGACATTCAGTCTTTATTGCTTTATAAAGTCTGCTCCAGGCATAGATGAAATGAAACTGGTGAGGTTTTGCTCTGTCCATTCTACAAATTCCAATATAGAATTTGCACCTGCTCTGCAACTTGCATTCTGAAGCAGCAAGTCAGGTTGCCAAAGACAGGTACCTGAGGTCAGCACTGGGAGGCCCAGGACAGTGGGTGATGGAGGAGACTGAACAGGGTCATCTCAGGGGCTGGTTGAACAGGAAGAGACTTAAGGATTAGTCTAAGCAATCAGCCTTAGCTTTCAATAACCTCTGCATGCAATTAGGATTTTTTGGAAATTATGCAAAATGCATTTCCCTCCATCCTTATAATAAAATGTACGTGATGTGTAAATAGCAGAGTTTCTAATGTGGAAATCATAAAACTCACCTGCCCTATTTAATTATTGGAATACAATGTGGTTTTTTTCCACAGTTGAATAGCTACACTAATAGGAATATTACATTGATGGACAAACTCTCTCCACAAGCTCATATGTGTTTGGTTTTCATGCTGATTTTATGAAATATAAATGTAAGTCATTTCTAGTTCACAATAGAAAACAATGAGTTCTGCGGTATATCATTACCTGCCTATGAGGAGTCGACTCTGAACTTCGGACTGGAAGAAAAACCTTCAACTGTTAATAAAAGGAATCGGACCTTTTCAGACTGCATTGTTACCCTGTGAAACAGATGAAAATAATATCCAATACATGAATTTTCAGTTCTCTCACCCACTCTCATCTCTAAAATAACACCCCATCACACCACACACACGCACGCTCACATGTATATAGGATTCATTCCCTTCTTGTAAGAGTGACTGAACTCATGCTGGCTGTATGCAAATGACAATATGTAGCTGGCTCTTCTTTGTGAGGAGTAAACAGGCCAGATCCCCCTGGTGTGGTGTTACCAAGCCACACGTGGAAATCCTGTGCCCCGGTGCCCCGCAGGTAGCTTTGACCTTTCAGCTGCCGACCTCCCAGGGTGGTCTCAAAGAGACAGAGCTAAAGTGATGCATAGCACTTGTTGAGTACCTTAAAATGCTACATTAGTTGCAAGACTTTCTGTAGCAACCGTTTTCAACTAAAGTGGATGCAAATGGCTCAGCAGGACATGTGTATGCATTGTTCATCAATATAATGAAGTTGCATTATGGCTGGGCTTGGTGTGTGTGTACGTTCACTTGTCAAGTAAGATCCTGCATGCAAAAGAGCTTTATCAATCCTACAGTGCTTTGTAAACTATAAAACGCCGGAGACACACGGATTTGCTATTATCAGGGTTGTGATTATGAATCCCTGAAGGGCGGACAATACAGCAGGCAGACCTGGGGTGCTCTCAGACTGAGCGAGTTGGGCTTGCAATCAGAAATGAGCTTGAGATTTACTGACTTTATTACAGGGGATAAATGCTGAGAGACAGAGGGGGATCGTTTATGACCGTCGCTAATATCTTTCTTGGAAAATGCACATTGTGTTGCCTGCCATCTAGTGGCAGGAGAGTACATTTGCAATTCCCTGAAGTCCCTGGGAAATGACTTAGGGATCATGGGTGAGCACGGCAGGCATAGGGGAGCGAGAGCTGTGGGGGGGACATAGCTGGTTGTGCAGTGAGTGAGTGACAGTGACTGTGACATCACTGCCTTGCCAGCCCAAGGGCACACAGCCACAGTTTTAACTTGCATCTCTGTTGTGTAAATCTTGAGAGCCCAGTGGGCTCTTTAGACATTTAGTTAGAATAACAACAGAAATGATCCGGATGATGATGATAATATTAAGAAGCATAAACAGTTATTATCATAATACCAGATTGCTTCCCCTGTTCCTTTTTGGGCTCTGATTAGTAAACATACACAGGACTGAAGAGAGAGAAGGAGGATGCCCAGGAGGTTACAAACAGAACCTAAAATCCTCTCCTTCCTTAACTCTGCACTCTGTGAGAGTGTGCCTCATTACAGCTCCGCCTTTGGAGCACCTGTAGCCCTCCAAGAGGAGAGATCCACTTTCACTGGGGGTCCATCCAGACAAA
This sequence comes from Arctocebus calabarensis, assembly GCA_963573935.1. NCBI lineage: Eukaryota > Metazoa > Chordata > Mammalia > Primates > Lorisidae > Arctocebus > Arctocebus calabarensis. Next base: position 59,021 of record CAUYON010050299.1, read on the forward strand.
TGTTCTCTGCCCGGTGCTGCTGGCCAGGCATTGCCTCCTGTCTTGTGTGGGGGACTCAGCAAGTGCAGCACAGAAGCTTCCAAGGAAAGGTCTGGGGAATCACTTGCAATATAATAAGAAATATATATGTGGTCTTTGTTCCTAGTTCCTGGCACAGGGCTCCTAAAATTCTTGTAATTTCCTGAGTGATAAAGTGATAAGAGCATCTGTTGTTGTTCATAACAAGCTCCTTTCAACCTTACCAGAGTTTATGCTAATGAGGTGACTATGGTGGGCTCTTAGATAGCTTCAGGGTAGGGGCTGGTTGCCAGAGGAACCAGCCAAGTGATTAGAGAGTTGGGACTTTCAAGCCTGCCCCTCAACCTCCAGGGAAGAGAAAGGGGATGGAGATGGCTTTCAATCACAACAGCCAATGATCTAATAATTCTAATCAATCATGTCTACCCAAAGGAACTGCCATAAAAGCCCTAAACATCGACATTTTGGGAGCCTTTGAGTTGATGAACATATCCATCAATATACCCGGAGGGTAGTGCACCTAGCTCCATGGGGGCAGCAGCTCCTGTGCTTGGGACCCTACTGGACCTCACTCCATACCTCTTTATTATCTTTTATAATAAACCAGAAGATATAAGTAAACGTTCCCTGAGTTTTGTGAGGCATTCTAGGAAATTACCCAACTATGGGTAGTTAGTGTCAGAACTGAACTGGATTGAAAGATACCCAGTGGTATCCAGAGAGTTAGAGAATCAGTTGGTATGAAAAAAAAAAAAAAAGAAAGAAAAAAAATCCACATTGGTGTCAGAGTGTTGTAACAGAAGTTTAACATTGAAAGACAAACAAACACAGATATAGCACTTGCTTAAATTTTAAAAACTCCTTTTAAGGGCTGCACCTGGTCCCCAAAGGGCTACACCTGGTGTCCCATATACTGGAGGTTGTGGGTTCAAACCTGGCCTTGGCTAAAAACTGCAAATAATAATAAAAAAACTCCTTTTAACTTATTATTTATGTGCAGCCAGCCCTCCATATCTGGAGATTTTATAACCGCAGATTCAACCAACTACAGATCAAAAATATTACAAAAGAAAGTTATAATAAAAATAACAATACAGCAATAAAAATGTTATAAATAAAAGCCATACATTCTAATAACTACTTACATAGCATTTATGTTGCACGAGGAATTGTGAAAAATCTAGAGGTGGTTTAAAGTATATGGGACAATATGTATAGGTTACTTACAAATACTATGTCATTTCATGTAAGTGATGAACATTCATGAATTTTGATATCCACGAGGGAACAATTCCCTATGAATACCAAGATGTAACTGAAATTTATTAATTAACATGAAGTCACTGATAAGAGCTGTAATTTATTGGGTACCTCTATGTCCTAGTATTACCAGATGAAGAAGCTCTGGTGCTTATCTTTGTCCAGCTAATATGCAGAAACAGGCATTAGGGCTAACTAACTTCATTATCAGAAGGCCAGCAATTCTGGAGTGAGTGTAGCCTCTCCAAGACTATTCTGCCTTTCCATTTCCAAACCCACAGTTCAAAGCAAAAACTCTGTTAAACCTATCGTAAACAACAATAATTAGTTAATCCTAATCTTAAACAACAATAATTGGCATAACCCATGACCCAAAACATTTCTGGCCAGGTGTGGTGACTCATGCCTATAATCCTAGCACTCTGAGAGGGTAAGGCAGGTGTATTACCTGAGCTCTGGAATTCAAGGACAGCTTAAGCAAGCGTGAGACCCTGCCTCTAAAAATAGTTGGGTGTTGTAGTGTTGCAACACAATCCTAGCTACTCCAGAGTGTGGAAGGCTGAGGCAAGAGAATCTCTTGAACCCCACAGTTTTTTTTTAAATTTTTATTAAATTATAATTGTGTACATTGGTGCAATCATGGGGCACAATGTGCTGACTTTATATACATTATGAAATATTTTAACTCTATACGAACTATTTAACATAGCCATCATGGCCTTTTAATCACTATATGAAAACATTTATATTCTACATTTAGTAATTTTCACTTGTACCCTTCTAAGATGCACCATAGGTGTGATCCCACCAATCACCCTCCCTCCACCCATCGTCGCCCCTCCCCTCGCCTCCCTTGCCCCTTTCCCCATTTCTTGCGTACATCGCAATAAAGATATTTGTACCATAATGTTTATTGCAGCCCAATTCATAATTGCTAAGTCGTGGAAGGAGCCCAAGCGCCCATCAACCCACGAATGGATTAATAAATTGTGGTACATGTATACCATGGAGCACAAGAAATATTGAGAAAATTGTTAAGTGTGATGGTGTTCTATTCATGTCACTTTATGGAAGTCCATTGCTTAGTTTTATCTTTTGCATCACTGTGGAAGCTCAGTTTTCACCTTTATTTTCTGGGTGCTTTCTTTGCTGGTGGTCCATTGTGATGGTCAGTGTGTGGAATAGTTTGAAGTATTTCGTGTAGAGCTGGTCTTGTTCTGGGAAACTTCCTCTATGTTTGTATATCAGTAAAAGATATAATAATTAATATAATAATCAATAAGTAATTGATTTCTCCATCAAT
>CAUYON010050300.1:0-24457 GCA_963573935.1 Arctocebus calabarensis
AAAAAAATATTTTTCCAGAACTGTTAAGATTTTTAATGATACTCATCACCTTTGTATGTATACCCTAGAGGAGCCTAGGATGTTTGCTAATGTTTATAACAAACCTACAAGGTCCAGATTGTAATATACCTATTTTACAGCTGAGGAAACTAGGGATTAGAGTGAAAACAACTTGCCTCAGGCCCCAAAGATAAGGACCAAAGCCAGTAGAAACAGGTATATTAAGTAAGAAGGCCATGTAGGAAGTATTTCTAGAGCTGAGACAAGAGCTAAGGAAAGCTTTAACTGGTACAGAACAGAAAGAAAGGGAGAGAAAAGAAAGCAATGGTGAAAAGTGACTAGAAACACAGGAGACAGAATTCAATATACTGCTAGACGTAGCCCACAGAAACCAAATGAGGAAAGGATTTCCTCTAAGAGGCGGGTAACTTCAATTTCTTTCAGAAAAGAAGACTGGTGAAAAGCAGAGCAGAAAAAGACAGATTATTGTAAAAAGGAAGCTTGTCACTTTTAGAAAAAAACTTAAGAAATTTCAGTGGGTGATAGGTAACCAAGAAACAGACAAAGTTAGCTCAAGTCCTTGCAGCTTTTAGCAAATGTATGATAAAATTAAAGTTGACTCTACACTTGGATGTTAACTGAAAAACAGATGAGAATGAAATTCCTTCTGTCAGAAAGAGTCTTCAACGAGTCATACTGAGAAGACTCTGGCAGGCGTATTCAAGGAGTGAGCCCGGGAGCACTACAAGCCTTGGGCAGGGGAGATCCTTGACATCAGGACTCAGGTTGCCAATCATGAGGTTCCCAGGTAACAGAAAGCCTTGAAGTAGACCTTGGCTTAGGGAAAAGGACTTGAAGGAGTCAGGTAAAAAAGATCTGGCTCCCCTGGGGCTCTCCAGCCCCCACCCTGGCCCATCAGCTGGTGCTGCAGACAGCACTGTGATCCTCCCAGGGATTTTGGAAGGGGAACCAGAAGGGCCATCAGGGATGGTCAGCCACATACAGAAAGGGCAGGTAGGAAAAATGAAGATTAATGCACACAGGAAGACTCAGGAGGCTCAATCCCCCCCAATTCACATGGGATCCTGGCTATATGGCAGGTGGGGGGCAGTCTATTTGTTTATTCAGTCAATATTTACTGAATGCTCTTCATATTCTGGGCACTTTGCCAGACGTTGGGCTAGGTGCTTGGAATTGAAATAATAAAGAATTTCCTGATTTCTCCCCTCCCTTCTGGAGAAAGAATTGGAATGAGTTCTGGTTCTCATTGGCACAGGGATTGGGCAGGGCTGTTTCTGCAAGAGGCAGGACATCAGCTTGGGCAATGGGGTCAGACTGGGGACAGTAAGGCCTGGCAGATATAATACTCGTAGCTGAAACATGTGTTTATCTTCTGTTTTAAGCTCGGTATTGTTTATATTTGATAAACAAATCACTATTTTATATTTTCTTATAAGTAATTTCTAGCTATCTAGTTATGATATTTGGGGAGTGTTTGATTTTTAATCTTAAAAGCAATGATGTATTTTAATTTCTGGGGTTGACAGTAACCTAAAATAAGTGTATTTCTTCTTCTTCTTCTTTTTTTTTTTTTTTTGAAACATTGTCTCACTCTGTTGCCCTAGGTAGAGTGCTGTAGCATCATAGCTCACAGCAACCTCAAACTCTTGGACTTAAGCAATCTTCTTGCCTCCAGAGTACCTGGGACTCCAGCACCCACCACAACACACTATTTCTAGTAGAGACTAGGTTTTACTCTTACTCAGGCTCCAACTCCTGAGCTCAAGCGATCCACTCCTCTCAGCCTCCAAGAGTGCTGCGATTACAGGTGTAGTTGTGCCCGGCCCCAAATAACTATTTCAAATCCTTCATAGAAGTGGCCACAAACGGGGGAAAGGCATGAGGCCAAGCCATCTGCCACAGTGAGGAAGTGCCACAGTGGAGTGTAAGTCACTGCAAGAGCACGGGGCCATCAGCACCCCAGATAATCTGGAGAGATGATCCCACCCATAACTCTTTAAACACAACACTTGGTAGCCACCTAACCTATGGAGGCAGCCTGGCAGTGGACCTCCAGGTTGGGGTGTGTGCCCCATCTCACTCAGCTCAAGTGGGTCTGGAGGGTCATCTCCATTCTCTCAGCTAGAGTATTCTTCCTTACTAGAAGAAAATTAAAGAAACAAAGCTGGTCTAATTACAACCCCAGGCCCTCATTGATTAGAATGGAAATGAATACTCCAGTTATTTGGCATTGTGGAATGTGTTTTCCCTAGTAACAATGTGGTACGTGATAGTAAGATTTCTATAACAGCCTATGTATTCCAGGATATAGATTATATAGTGTTGCTTCCTGTGCATTATCTGGTCCAGCGTTTTCACTCTGAAACTCAAAATATACTAATTGAAAAAATGTTACAACAGTAGGAAAAGGGGTGGGAGAATAGGAAAGTTAACAAGAGGAAAAGTAAAAGTTTATGTCTAAACACATTTAATTTTGGCTTTATAATTGCAGGTATGGGTACTAGCTAACAAAATTTCATTCTCTCAGGGTGGTGCCTGTGGCTCAAAGGAGTAGGGCGCCGGCCCCATATGCCGGAAGTGGTGGGTTCAAACTGAACCCTGGCCAAAAACTGCCAAAAAAAAAAAAAAAAATTCATTCTCTGATTTTTTTTTTTTTTGAGAGAGAGTCTTACTTTTTAGTCTGGGTAGAGAGAGTGTCATGGTGTCATTGCTCACAGCAATCTCAAACTCTTAGGCTCAAAAGATCCTCTTGCCTCAGGCTCCCAAGTAGCTGGGACTGCAGGCACCCACCACTATGCCTGGATAATTTTTCTGTTTTTACTAGAGATGGGGGATCTCCTTCTTGCTCAGGCTGGTCTTAAACTCCTGAGCTCAAGCTCAGGTCTCCCACAGCCACAACATCCAGTGTCATTATCTACTTTAATGTAAATTATGAGGATTCCAGGAGACTGGAAACTTTAGAAGCCACTGTTAAAAGTTTCTAGATCCATGGTCTGTGTTATTTCAGCTTCAGTCCTATACCCCATTAAAAATTTAGGGCATTTCATTGCCATGAAGAATTTTAAAGCAGACGTAACCTGGAGTGATCTAATCTTAACATGTATTAAGTGCTTACTGTATGCCAGGCACTTTCCTAATCATTTTACGTTTATTAGTTCATTTAAATCTCACAAGTCTATGAGGTAGGCATCTGTCTTGTTTCCATTTTACAGATGAGGAAGTTGAGACACAAAGATTGCCCCAGAGCTCACATAGCGAATCAAAGTCAACATTCACCCACAGATAGTCTGACTCTGGAGACCACAATGACGGCCATCGCCCTGCGTGCTAAGGACAGACTTAGTTATGTCAGTACACATGCTCCAAGTAAATGGTTTATTAAAACAACAGTTAGGTCTGTTCATGTGTTTGGCACTCATCTGTTGGTTGATTACCCAGTACTCATTGAAATTTGTTAAGTTTGTTTCTAAAACTGACAAGCTTCGTTTTTATAATAACTTATCTTTTTCTGCTCTTATTTCACAAGAGATAATTGTTTGAAAGGTAACTTCTAAGAACTAAAATAAGTGAAGTAGGGCTATTTTTGTGAGAATAAATGTTGAGGGTGGTCATTCATTCAAGAACTTGTTTTGCACAAGTTCATTACAAAGGCAATGTACATATCCATGTGATGAATATCCAATAGAACCATGACATTTATTTATAAGTATTAAAATCTTCCTATTTAACAAAAGGCATCTTTTATCTTTATCTGCCATTTTCTTAAGTCAGTACACAATTTCCTCTTCTTTCTCCCATGTTTGATATAATATTAGCTTTTTTACATTTGACACTCTTAGGGAAAAGCCAGGCAAAGGCAATGGATCAGAAAGCATTCAGACTTAAAATTTATTAATTTCTGGTATTTTAACCCTCAGTGACTCTTGTCATGCTATTTTCTCCAACTTCTTTTTTTTTTTAAATAATTTTATTAAGTCGTAATTGTGTACATTGGTGCAATCATGGGGCACAATGTGCTTACTTCATATACAAACAGAAATATTTTGATCGTACTGTTAGAGATAGCCTTTATGGCATTTTCTTAATCACTATATGAAGACATTGATATTCTACATTTAATAAGTTTCACCAGTACTCTGCTAAGATGCACCGTAGGTGTGATCCCACCAATCGCCCTCCCTCCACTCATCCTCCCCCTCCCTTCCCCTCCCATTTCCTTTTCCCTGTATTCTTGTGCTATAATTGGGTTTTAGCCTTCATATGAGAGCTATAAATTAGCTTCATATTAGGGCTGAGTACATTGGATATATTTTCTCCAACTTCTTGTAGTTCTGGGGTCGAAAGGGAAACTCAATGGAATGACAACATTTCTCTTTTCCACTGTTATTTCTTGCACAAGAAATTAAAAAATATATATGATCATCTTACTTTGGAGATAAGGAATGGAAAAGCAAGTGTCAGCCTTTATTTTGAGAGTTTTCCTAGAGAATATTATTTTCGCCTTTTTGTTTGTTTGGTTAGTTTTTGCAGTTTTTGGCTGGGGCCAGGTTTGAACCCACTACCTCTGGTATATGGGGCCGGCGCCCCACTCCTTTGAGCCACAGGTGCTGCCCATATTTTTGGCTTTTTTCATGAGATGAAAGAGAAGCTAAAATCATACTCTGTGTAAGTTTCAAATAGTGTGTTTGTTTTAAAATTTACTATAAATTATAAAACTTTCTATTCTGTCATAGTGAGCTAGCTAGGAGATGCTTTTGATTCCTAAGAATTATTAATATTATTCTTCCAAATATATGTCATCTGTAGTTCACCAAATAAAATTAGATGCTCTGAGTGGGTTCAGGGGTAAATGAGTCAGTTAGAATACATCCTTTTTGTAGTGCAGTGGGGGGATGAACCAGCCAGGGGCAACCCTGCTTCTTCTCAAGTAGGGAAGAATAAGGGTGGAGAAAGGAATATTATGAGAAGCCTGAGCCTCTCACTGGAGGGACCTGCTGACAACCACTCTATCAGTCTGCTCTCCAAGAATAAGCCACACATGAAAAGAGTCCATGCTAGGTAAGTTGAAGACTAAGTGGGTCAGTGGCGGTGGCTCAGGCCTGTAATGCTAGCACTCTGGGAGGCCAAAGCGGGTAGATTGCTTGAGAGCTCCGGAGTTAGAGCAAGAGTGAGACCCCTTCTCTACTAAAAACAGAAAAACTTGCTGGGTGTTGTGTCAGGCACCTATAGTCCCATCTACTCAGGAGGCTGAGGCAGGAAGATCACTCGAGCCCAAGATTCTGAGGTTGCTGTGAGCTGTGATGATACCATGGTACTCTATCCAGGGTGACAGAGTGAGATTCTCTCTCTCACACACACAAAAAACAGAAACCTAAGGGGTCACTGGTATCACAGCCTCACCTGCCCCCCACCCCAAGATCATGGGCATATCTGTGAGGGAATAAGGAATAGATGGTGTCGGTCCTATCTTACTATCCTCTAAGTTAATAAACATGCCTCTTTTCCTCTTCTAAGGATTTCTTATAAAGGAGCTTCAACTCAGTTGAAGTATCTCCAAGTTACTGTGGCTGGTGTACAAGCCACTCTGGAAATATACCAGCACAAATTTAACAGCTCTATTTTGTAGGAAAAAGAAAGCCAGGGACAAAGTTTACTATGAAAATATGGTCAGAGTGGGAATTTTCTTTGGCTTTTTGAATAAATATAGATATTATATTAAGAAATTAGAAAATTCATATGTTTGAACTCAATACAAGATAGTGAACTTATTTCTTAGGAAGAGGATAATAAGACATTAAAGTTTCAACATTGAACACAAAATCTCTAATACATTAAATTTAAATAATTCCATTCCAATATCAATAGAGACAAATCACAATAGACATGTACATTGAAAAAACTTTTTATTTTTTTTTTTGAGACAGAGTCATACTCTGTCCTTTTGGGTTTAGTGCTGTGGCATCATAGTTCACAGCAACCTCAAACTCTTGACCTCAAGCAATACTCTTGCTTCAGCCTCCTGAGTAGCTAGGACTATAGGTGCCCATCACAAAAACCAGTTAGTTTTTCTATTTTTAAGAGTCAGGTTCTCACTCTTGCTGAGTCTGGTCTCAAACCCCTGAGCTCAAGTAATCTAGCCTCCTGGCCTCCCAGAGTGCTAGGATTACAAACATGAGCCACCATGCCCAGCCCAGAAAACTTATTTTTTAATTAAAAAAGTTAAAAAAAATCTGGGTAAAAGATAGTAAAATCACATGACCAACAACAAAAAAATGTTTATCAGAGGGAGTTGAAGGCTACATCATCAGGATAAAGTCAAGTAGCATGGAGACTAAAATGTTTTTTCTCTTTTTTTCTTTTCTCTTTTGTTTTGTCAATAGAAATTGAGTGTGTTGCTAGAGATTATGAATTTTATTTTCTGGTGATTGGGCTGGTAATATACTGATGAAGCAGAAATGCCAGAGTATATTGTACTAAGGCAAAGACATATAAAAGTTATGAAGGGCATGTGTGGAGCCCTATTGAGCTCTGGGTACGGTGCTGAGCTAAGGAGCAGAGAGCTAATTTAAGGTGGATAAAACTGCTGGGTTTCTCTTGGGCTTCTAGTATATTTGCCTTAGCACTTAAAGGCTTATAGTAATAATAAGAAGAAGAATCAAAGTTCTATTTATTTCCCTTAAAAGGAGTAAACATTTAAGGAGATAATTCTGTTCCCCCACAGCAGGAAGAACGTGTCCTTTCCATGTGAGTAATTCAACCAGAATCACTGCCCACTATTCAGAGAACGATTTATGTAATCTTGGGTCAACCCATGCTTCACAGTGCACCCTGCTCTTGACACTCACCCCTGTAAATTTTTATTTGTCTGTGTTACCAAATATTGACTGGACACTGGGGAAAAAAGGATCCTCCCTTCTACAATTACAGAATGTTAGAGCAAAAGTAATCTGAAAATGATCTTGTATGGGCCACCATCTTAAGGATGAAGAAATAGATCCCACAGCCTGCCCTAGAGCTCAGTTTCCCTGACTCTCAGACCCACATTCCAGCACAAATATCATGGATCCTCTCTCACTCTCTCTTTCTCTGTTTTTTTTTTTTGAGACAGAGTCTTACTGTGTTTCTCTTGCCCTGGGTAGGGTATTGCGGTGTCACTGTAGCTTACAGCAACCTCTAACTCCAGGGATCAAGTGATCCTCTTGTCTCAGCCTCCCAAATAGCTGGGACTATAGACCCCCATCACAACATGTGGCTAGTTTTTTGTTGTTGTTGTTTATTTGTTTTCCTTGCAGCTCAGAAGTTTATTAATGAAGGGGGTTGGGTCAGCTGGTGTTTACATGCTTGACACCTGTAGCTCTGTATCCCAGCTGTAGTGAGGAAGATGGCTGGCTTCTCTGCTGGCCACAGGTGATATCATCCCAAGAACACGCTGAGGCCTCTCTCCTGGGTCCCTGTTGCCATGACTGGAGTCCAGCACTATCACATAGGTTCCACTTCTGTTTCTTGTGCTTGAGCTAGAGGATCAACATATCTTTTAGGACCTCAGCATAGTATAGGCCAAATACCTGCTGATTGTGATGCATCAGCTTGACAAACTCCTGGCCTAGTTCTGTCAACTATCCCTCGATGTGATTAAGGGCTTCAGGGAAGTATAGCAGAGACTCCTGCATGCCATGAACCAAACAGCGGCTCAAAGAAGTAGGGCGCTGGCCCCATATACCAGAGGTGGTGGATTCAAACCCGGCCCCGGCCAAAAACTGCAAAAAAAAAAGAGAGAGAGAGAGAGAAACAAAAGGGGTGCTGATCAATGACACTACGAGCACAGTTTTCTTTCTTGGTGATGTTCTGGACTTGTCCTATAAGACATCCTGTGTTTTCACTGCCTAGGGCAGTAAAGCCCAGGTCCCTGAGGCCATGATGAATTTCCTGAGACAGCTGTTCACTCACAATCAGCATAGCTTCTTCAGGCTTGGAGTTCAATTCCTCAGTCAGAGCCTTGGTTATGCATTTCAGTTCATCCACAAATCCAGGTGAGTTGAATAAAATTTTACCAGAGAAACTTCTAGCCACTAGTAAGACTGAGGCCAATATAGTCAAGGGGTGCAAATGGGACCCTATTTCCTGGACCTGGATTCTATCCATCAGCAGAGTCTCAGGAAATTCTTAATTTTCAGGATCCCAGAGGAGGAGATTCAGGTAGCCCTGGTATGGCATCATTATGGGATTGGGAGGTTCTGAATTCTTAGCTGCCTTGTTTGGAGATGAGCAGGCCATGCCGGAGGAGCTGGGCATGTCAGGAGAATTCAGACATGGTGTAATGAGGTCTGTGGCTGCTTTGGTTAGCCATTTATTGGTGTAATCAAGGAGATTGGGTTGTTTGTCAAGGAGTTCCTGGAATTTAGCTCTTTCATATTGGATGGAATATTCCTGCAGGTAGGGTAGAATGCTCTGGATAGTATAGTTCGCCATGTCCATTTTCATTAGACCCAGAACATGGATGATGCCCCTCACTAAATGTACTGAATCTGTTATGCTCTGTAGTTTCTTTACTGCTTCATCTCGAACTGGTGCACATTACAGGGTCATCAAATTAAGAATGTAGTTAGAGAGAGGAGAGACATCTAGGGGTCCATGTTCTGCTTCTTGCTTGAGGAGATCCATGTCCAGAGCTTCTTTAATCTCATTTTTTAGGCAGATGTGGCATGGTAATAGCAGTGATAGCAAAATCTCCTTAACTTCTGTCATAAGCTCAAGAGCACAAGGGAATTCAGGAGGATTACTCAAGAGTTGTTCTCTTAGATGGTCCCAAAAAACATTGTACAATGTCTCCATGAACTTGTCTTCCATACTGTTTGTAGATAAAACATTCTCTTCCATGTAGAAATCTTGGTTTACCATGATTTCATGAGCAATGCTCATCCTGGAAACTTCATTAATTGTTTCTATTAGATGAGGAGAGTAGGTATTTAAACAGAAGTTTTCCTCTTCTTGGTTATTCTCTGATGTTTCAGAATTATGGGCTCCACACTGTGCTTCATTGGGATCATTTTGGAGTACACTTTCCTCACTCTTGGGCATCTTGATGTTATCTCTTCCTCTGCTCTTGACCCGCTCATAAATGTCCTTACTTGAAGGAATCTTTTTCCCTTTGAAATTTTGCTGATCAAAGTTACCCCAAAGTCTAGGAATCACTGTTGTAGAAACACCTATACTAAATTTGAGTTGCTTATACTATGAGTATGTAAGCATTCCTTTCTTCAAATAGTCCCTGAAATTATTTACATGTCTCTATGGCAGAAATAGGTCTTAGCCTATGACTTGCATGCAGACATACAAAGGTCAATTGTAGGCATAACACCTGTTGTTCTCTGGATATTTTACGAGAATGTTGCAGTCAAAATTATATCCTAACACTCCCAGAGAGCTCCCAGATCTCATATCCCTGTTAGCATTTAGTTAAGTGAGAAAACTGTTTTTTTTTTCTTAATTAATTAATTTTTTTTTTTTTGCAAGGTGAATGAATGTATCATTGAACGAATACAATCCCCTCCAGGGCAAAGTGAATGAATGCATCCTGGAATTAAGGCCCAGGAAATTCACATGAAACTGACCTAGGCATAGGGAATGGGGGGTCCACATTTAGTCCCAAGTGAAAGTGAAGGAGACACCGAGGCACAGGTGTTTCCTCGGCAGTTGTCCGGCCTTTTTGGCTATTGGAGCCTCCGGTGGGGGTAAAAGTCTATTATTGTTAAATACAAAATCAAGCTGCATAAGTTTTGCTTCATCGGAAAGGGTGGTGTAGAGTTAAAGTTTGTAGCAGTATGAAAATTCATCAGGATCTGGGAGATCTTCCTCTTAATAGGTGTGCAGAGCTAGTTCAGACGAGTTCAGGGAAAACTCTGGGCAATGCTGTCTTCTTTGACCAATGCTGTAATAGTCATTGGTTACTATATCTGAGAGGCACCCTATATCCTCTAGTCCAACTTCTTATTTTATAGATGAGAAAATAAAATCCCAGGGAGATGAAATCACTTAAACTTCCTAGGTTGGCTTGCTGTCTAATGTGCTGTCTCATCTGTTAACCAGATAGAAGTATCTGCTAGAGTATAAAATTCCTTATGTGTCTCTGTATTTCCAAATAAATCCTTGGCAGTACCAATAGCCTAAGAATGACTTTCCCTAAGGATAGCACAGTTGTCCTACAAATGTCATATCCCATTCTCGATGCCACCTTATAAGCTTTACAGTAACAGCCAAGGTAAGATCCCCTACTGAGTGACTCGTCATCGCGATATGAGGAACGGGCTTCGTCATCCACATTAATGTTGACATGTTACCAGAGTATCCCAAATGACTATAAAAATGTTTTGTTCCTTCTCTACAATAAGGAATCTTTATAATAACTTGATATTCCAGCGATTAGAAGGGAGAAAAAGAAAACAGTGCTAGTCACACAGACTGCACACAATCTTGTATACACCGAAACGAATGGACCTTAAAGTACGTACTCATGTTGTCAAAAGATAAAACGCTTATCTTAATATTTTGAAGTACCCAACACTAATGATGTTGAAAAGGATTTGAAACAACAAAATTAGCATGTTTCCAAAAATATGTATTCCCATTAAGTTAAAGGAAAACCACAAATTAGTTTGACCTCTATCTTTATATCTAATGCAAATTTCAAAAGGAAAATAATTTGCCTTCAGATTTGAAAAAGGAAGTATTAAATTCCGAACTGTTACCAGAAACACAAGCCAAGGATACTTTCGTTTATGACCTTCAACATTGGCTTTGTGAAGTTTTTTAAGGTTTGAAGCCATATTTTATATTTTATGCTCCCATTTCATAAGTAGTCTAAATGTGTCTTTTAAAGTTAGTTGAAATTCAAACTACAAATTTCACAACTGAGACCAAATCAAAACAATAGGAAAAATGGTGGTTAGTTTTCCACGTATAAATGCTTATCTTTTTCCCACCCACCGAAAATCATCAAGCTACATATTCTTAGCTCAAGGTATTTTGATGATTTAGTTTCTACTCAGTACATGTAAAGTCTTTAAAGAAAATTCCTTAAATCTCATTGTGCAATTCAGAGAGAAAATGCTTCTAGGAAGCTAAGTTAGTCCTTGGTCCTAAGATGATAATTATCCACTAAAATTTTTATAACTTGATACAGATAATAATGCGATACGATGATGAATCCTAGGTTTTATACACAAGAGACTACAATATATAAACACATAGGCTTTGTTATTTTTAGGGTATCAAGACAATGAGTCATATACTTTATCAAGCCATTCTAAACTTGCCCAAGCATTATGCTGTAACATATTGAAATTATAGGCACTGTTAGAAGTAAAACAATTTCTTACATTAAAGAACCACCATAACATGAACCAATAAATCAGTTTAACTAAAAACAAACTGTACTACTCTTCCCACTCCTCCACCCACTAGCTTGTACAATTTTATAAAAAACAAGTGGTTGTATTAACTCAGACAAAACTATATGGCATCAAAGCAGTACCATATGAATTTGAATTTGACAGACACCGAATTTCATAGTTTAATACTGCATGATTAGAAGATAAAAGGAGTCGCTTGACTTTACACAATTCTGATTTGTTTAGTTTTCCTTTCTATCATATGTAAGATGAGAGTGAGACAGTATAACATAGTAGTAGGACTAATTCCTACTTCTCACAATTATTAAGGACAAATGAAAATGAATGTAAAGAGGGTAAAAATGGCTAGAAAACAGCCTTTAACAAAAGCTAAGTGTTATTATAGGAAGATCAATAACAAAACATTTCCAACTTTAGGATTCTATGCTTTTATCTGGAAATGTGCTTCAACTTAGAGAAGTACTACAGGTAAAGATATGCAAAGTTGCTATTTAAATCATATTCAAAGCTTCATTTTTGTTCATTCATCACCTTTTGTAATTGAGATTAAATAAACCTGTCAACAGAAATAACAAAACTGAAGGAGGAAAAAATAGAAAAATGCCAAAAAGAGAGGAAAATAAATTGCTATTGAGATGGTAGCAACAGTATCACCAAGCAGTCTTCAAAATTACCCTTTCCCATGCATGTGCCAATTTGGACTGGACTTAACTCTTTTTACTAATTTGAAACAGCTGGGCTTTTGCTTTTGTGACATTGTGGTAAATGCCTAAGATCTGTCTTATGCAACTATCATATTCACATCCTCTGTGGTGACTGTAAAAGGAGCAGCTAACTTAAATCGATTTAAGTTAGGAAGTCAAATCAAAGTCTCTTATAGATCTGTGTCCAAACTCGAAAGTCTTAAAAGTGTGAGATATGGAGCTTTTTCCTTTTCAACTAATTTATTCACCAAGAGGAGAAAAAAAAAAATCCTGTCTCAATCTTGTAAATGACTTTTGTATCCATAGAAGGAAAGGTTTGGAGCCTCTGATGCTGTGAAATTGAGAAAGGAACTTAGGGATCCTGGAAGGTGTGGGAGAGTGGGGGGAGTGAGCGGGAGGTGTATCTAAGTGCAGAAAGCTCTCAGAGCATAGAAGCTAAGCAGGTTGGCAGGGTGCCACCAAGCTGAGTTCAGAACGATGAATTTCTACATTAGTATAAGACAGAATTTCCCCCCACAGTGCTTGTTAGATTGTGTATTTCCAAGCCCTTCCTCTAGTAATTCTGATTTGGTGCAGGTATGGACAATTGCTAGTTGCCAATGCCACCAACATTCCTTTACAGAATTTTATTGGAGGAGGCAACGTGCCCAGATTAAGACAAAAGCGCCAGCATTTGCAGCTGCCCTTGCAGCTGGGCATATCCATCTGATTGAACCACAAAGACCAATAACACAGCCTAAGGATAGCTGGGTGGTGAACTGTCAGCCTTAGTGCATGAAGACTTTTGGGTGCAGCTCACCAGCCTTGGACTTCACAAGTGCAGACAATGCCAAATTTCTTGGTTCTATTGATGCTGAAGAATTTGCCTTTTAAGCACCTCAAGTGACTGGGATGGAGGTGGCACTAAAAAAAAAAAAAAAACTTGACATATTTAGCTTAATATCAAAAAGCAATAAAACCACTGTAGAAGATGCTTAAGGAAAATATCTGGATAAAAAGTGAGGGAAAGAAAAGGAAAGAAGAGAGCATGAGTTTGTTAGATACAAAGACTGTTAGATCCTTAAACAAAACCCTACCATCCATTCATCTTCATGGGGTTCTAACTCTCTCAGTGAAAGACTACCTGTTTCTAGCCTACTTAATCACAAAAAGTACAAAAATCTTTTGAAACCATCATTGAACAGAACTCTAAAGCAACGTTCCTTGATCTTTGTCTCATCCTCCAGAAGTCTCCGCCCATTTCTGTGTATGCTTTTCACCATCCAAGAGAACATCTCAAGGACTTAAACTTGTCCACTTAGCCCACTCTCTAGAACTTCAGTGTTGATTAAGTGTGAAATCCTCACTATTTTAAGGACACCCTATTTCTGGGCTATAAATCGGAAACCTTCAAATTTTTCTAACTTGGAAGAGCACATTTCTCATCTCTCAAACTCTTTAATATGTATTAAAATGTGACTTTTATTTTCTATATTTTATGGTTCTTTGATATCCTGTGGCCTTGCTGACCTAGGAAGGAACTGCCTCTCCCAGGGCTATTTCTAGAGATAGCCAAGAACCTGCCTCAGTGAGCACCTCTGACAATCAAGCCAACCAATCCTGAGTCCATACTCTGCTGTCTGCCTCCTTGCTCAGGCTCCTGCAGTCTGGGATACTATCCCCTTGCCACAAATCACCCCCAGGGTCATTGGTGGACAACTAGAGACCACCCCTACTGCCTAAAGCCCTCTGAAGTAATTCAAACTAGCCAATCCTAAACTTGCTCCGTCTGCCTACCCATTCCTTCTTGTGAAAACAATAAAGTCTCTCATCCATAAGTCCCTTGCTCCTGTCTCCTGACCAGCCCTAGGGCTTTTCCCTTCAGTATGGTGGGGTGTGGTATGCCCCTACAGTGGGGAACTTTGAGTAACCAAACTCTTTTCAATGACAATCATCTCCTGATCTGTTGGCCTCAGCATACCTGAATAAAAACACAAGCCTGGGTACATTTTCCAATGGTGTGAGAATCACAGAAACTTCCATACTGAAAGCTTAAGAAAATTGGAAGGTCAGGATAACACATACATGACCCAAACATTTGGAAAGTTAAAAAAGATTGTGCTGTTTTGATACCAGTAAATCAAAAACTGGCTATGTTATGAAAAGCTTTCTATTTTCCTATATGAGACATGAAACCTACCTCCAAGCAGTGCCATTGGTTACCTGTGTTTTCTTGGTCAAGTTACTACCCCTGTCTCTGCACTTAGAGTATAGGATCTCTAAAAGCCTGTAATTCATTTTCAATCCAAAAGGTAGAGTGGTCCGGCAAGTGGCAGGGAACAAAGGCAAGTTTCAGAACTTCCGATCTATCAATGCTGGACTATCTCTACCATTAACCTGAGCATCTTTCAGCTTGTGTGGGCTAACTGAGACAGTTAAGGATGGTAACATATTCACAAGAGAAAGGCGAGAGGCATATCATTATCAGAGGAATTTCCATATACAGTAATAAAAATATGCTGTTACACTGACCAAATGCTCGTGAGCAACTGTGAAGGCAGACTGTGGCACCCAAGGGAGACTGTGAAAGATTTAAAGATGCAAAATGGTGCAGTCAGCTTTGTTTGTGATTCAGCATGGCAACTGAGCTTGAAGAAGGCTGAGGATGGCAAAAGAAAAGCCTTCTGCATGAGTTTGTGATCAGCCACCAATAAAACGCTAGGAAACTTACTGCAGTATTCTGTTTAAGACAGACACTACAAATAACTATGCAGATTAATTCCTCAAAGCACTGCTTCTTCATACTTAGAATAAACTTAAATATTACTAATCTCTGACTAGTAGATACTTTTAAGGTTAGGGAAGTATCAGAGGTAATATGCCAGATTCTTGCTCATAAAAGACTATAGAAGAGTTATGAAAAAAGACAAGACGAGATTACCAGTTTAATAATTGGCAAAATACAAGACGGAACAAGGAATTTGGGAATTCTTCTTTAGGATGGGAAATAAAACAATTAAACTGGATTTAGGTATAGCCTAAACAACTGATTATATGTTCCAAGCGTGCATTTGACGCTTAGGTAAATATTATTTTCATAAACTTCAGTGTAGACTGTTCCCAATTTGTCCTTTGGACTGAAAGGGTGTTATTCAGATTTTTATAATGAAATTTTGATCCTAAAAGGCAAATCAAGCACTTCAGTGAATACATGAAAACTAATGTATATTAGAATGAAATGGACAGACTTTTTAAAGATTTAACTTAGACCAGTAATTGAACTTTCCTAGAAAATTCTGTAGTTGCTAATAAGCAATAAGCTTACAATAAATAGTAAGCACTAAAGGAAAATCAGAAGCATCTCTTGCAGTATCTTAATTTAGATCCTAATTTATTAGGTTCTTCAAAATCTTATCAAAGACTTCAATATTGCAGTCTATTTCAGGTGTTTTAGTTGAGCAGGTATGAATTAAGAGACAGCAATTCTCTTACACAAAAATTGCATTAAACTCTATGTGTATTTCAAATCTGCTAAATCTACTTAGTTATATTTACAGAGAACATTGAACAACTCTAGCCCATCACACTTGACAACATCTTCTAGGATAGAGAACATGGAGGTAATTTTACTGCCTTGCTCACCACTGAAACAAAACAAATAAAGAAATAAAATCTAAGTAGTAGTAATATCACCACATCTTAAGTTAGTCATAGCAAGTGGCCAGCTCACCAACTGTTTTGAAATCAAGGAATATTTCTATTCTTTGAGGATTAAATGTAATCCAACTTTGTTACTACATAAGGTAAGCATGTCTAGCCATGGGGGAAATTTTGGGAGTGGCCTTCAGTTTGCTTTCACTACATCATTACTACTTAATTCAAATGGAATGAGCCAGGGTTCGCTAGTAGTTCAAATATTTGAACTACACAGAATGGATGTAGCTTCCCAAACCTTAGGCTAAAACTAAGCTATTTTTGTCTCTCAATTTCTTTATATTAAGATTCCATATCTGAAAAACTTTACCTATAAGGTGAGCCTCATAATTTCTAATTACCTCAACAAGTTTACCTCTAGCTTCGTTAATTCCTGGCATGTACTTGCTGAATGGTGTAAGAGAGATTGCTACAATATCTGACATCCAGAAATCCCTTTTGGAGATGTTAAAATTCTGCTTTCCTTCTTAGCAAAGTTCAAACTTTGGATTTAGTCAAAAGTGTAAGGATATCCCAGTTAGACGGATGTATATCAATCTGATAAAGATTGGCAATGTCCCCTTCCTGCCTACTGAGGCCTGTTAAAAGAAAGATGTCAAGAGGTGACACCCAGGAAGAAAACCCCAGCTTTTTTCCCCTCAAGTCTCTAAACATAAGTATTTAAATTTGAAGGTAAAAAACGCAACTGTGCCATCAAATCTAGTTATTCATACTCATCCACCTGCAGTGGCACCCATCTGTAATTTTATAGCTAAAATACTATTACTATTTTACTAAAGAATAAGGCAAAGCCAACTACCCTTTGTAAGCAGGGCCTTCAAATTGCCTTTGTGGAAATCCTGAGCTACACTGAAGATTCCTGAGGGTTCACTGTCACATGGTAAGGCAACCTTTAGAATCCAAGACTTTGTCAAGTGGTAATACCGTTCCGTAGTGTGCAAAAGCAGGAAGTGTTTCATAAAAAGCCTCTGGCTTCAAAAGATGATTTTCAAACGAACTTTTGGGTTTTAGTAACCAAAAAAAAAAAAAAAAAAAAACCACAGATGTTGAGCACAAAGCTGATTACCGGCTTTCTTGGAGGCACTGATACGTAAATTTATTCTCATATCTGTGGTAGAGAAATTTGCTGTTAAATCAATGAGTTATAGGTTACAATTTTTCAATACTTTCTCATATAACAAGCTATAAATGAAAAGGAATACTTAGCAGATAGATGTGTGTCCCCCACACCTTCTACCTTCTGCCTCCAGCCAGGTATATGTGGGCTTCATTCAGTGTAGGGTCAGTAGGATGAAAGATGTGACCCAAAGTTCTTTCAACCCTGAACAAGCTCCCACTGGATACTCTTACTGCAGAGGCAGCTTCTAAATAATTGTAGTGATTAAGCAGGGTAATTTTTGGTACCCTTTCTATAATGGAAACTTTATACAAAAGTTAACATCTTTTTAAATGCTCACATCCCACCCATCACAGCAGCCAGAGTTCAAGGGCTCATAAACTAGAGCAAGAAGTGTTTACAAGTCCGGTGTTACAAGGACCAGATTCTCTGCTCCAACCTGCAAGTGAAAGCAGATGCCAGAGGAACAATGTGCTTGGGGTGGGTTTGGGTGGCAGAGGCAAGGATAGAGCCAGGTGTTGGTTTCCGGAGGGAGGAAGCAGAGTGGAAAGTTTACAGAAAAGCTTTCCTAAATCTTCACCTGGTGACCCCAGGGCAAGTTATCCGTGGAATGGAGTTTACAGCCCAAAATCGGGTCTCGCAGCCAAATGCTGGTGATAAAAATGATCTGGAAAGGAACCTGGCTTTTGTCTCGGTTGAGTCTCTAACCAGGAGTGCAAGTTTAGGGAAGTCATCCAGACACTCTGACCTTCTGTAGGGGCTCAGTGAGAGCAGCCGTCCCAAGTACTCCCCAGGTATTATAAACTTGTCAGTTCTCCGAGTTTTCAGACTCCTGGAAAAGGCCCCAGGCTTCCTCTCCCCTCGCGTCAGGAGAGCGCGGGCGTCCGTCCGCATCTGGCCATTTGGTTCGGCCTCTGTCCCCCCCTCCCCAAACACACACGGGCAGGCAGTTCAGGCAGAGGAGGAAAGGCAGAAAGGGGACGGAGTGGGGCCCAGTGGCCCAGGCGGCCGCGCTTACCCGCGATGTCCCACAGCTGCAGGCGCACCAGCGTCCTGCTGTCCCAGTTGAGGACTTTGAGGGCGAAGTCCACCCCGATGGTGGCCCGCTAGTGCTGCGAGAAGAGCTGGTGGACGTAGCGCTTGATGATGCTGGTCTTGCCCACCCCGAGCTCCCCGATGACCAGCACCTTGAAGAGGTACTCGCGGGTCTCGGGGGCCGCAGGCGCGGCCGCCCCCCGGACCGGGTCCCCGCCTCCCCCGCCGGCCATGGGCGCCGCGGCTCTGGGGCGCGCTCGGGCTCCGCGCCGGCCCCGCCCCGCCGCGACCCCCGGAGGCCGCCCAAACTCCCCCGAGGCGGCCCGCGCGCCGCCGCCTGACCGGTCACAGGACCCGGAACCCTATGAATACAAACTTAATTAGAAGACAATTTTACAGTATACTCCAATGCTAAATGTAAACAGATTTCAGAATTATTTACTAAATTCATTCATCTGGTTTAAAAATATTTATTGAGATTCTATTACATGCAAGAACTAACTATGCTAGGGACTTGAGATACTACAAAAAACAAGACAGATAATCTTTCCTGCCCTCAGGACTTTATAGCTACTAGTTAGATTCATTGGTCATTAGTGTGGCCAAACAGTGATTTAAAAAAAAAAAAAAAACTTACAAGTCACTTTCTCCTCATGGTCCTTGCAAGTCAACTTTTGCCCATAAACCAAAACACAATCAGCCTCTCCTACATAGACTTGGTCTCCACCTCATCCCCACCCTCAGAACAGGCACTCAATAAAGACTTTTTTAGTTGATCTGATCCATGCTAAAAAATAATTCTGTCAATATATAGAGGAAGGAAATAGGACAAACTTCTTAAAAGCACCCTTAGGGTAGTCTGCACTGGGGGCATGGAACAGGCATAAGGCAGAAACACATGGTTTGTATCATTCACACTGGAATGGAAGTCAGGTGCTATAGACTTTTAAAATACAAATAAGGGCTCGACGCCCGTAGCTCAGTGGTTAGGGCACCAGCCACATACACCGGGGCTGTCGGGTTTGAACCTGGCCTGGACCTGCTAAACAACAATGACAACTACAACAAAAAAATAGCCAGGCGTTGTGGTGGGTGCCTGTAGTCCCAGCTACTTGGGAGGCTGAGGCAAGAAAATCACCTAATCCCAAGAGTCTGAGGTTGCTGTGAGCTGTGATGCAACTCTACCCAGGATGACATAGTGAGATTCAATCTCAAAAAAAAAAGAAGAAGAAGAAGAATAAAGTTGTTACAGGACTAGGAATTAGGAATGAAGGAAACCAAACACATTCATTTCTACAACATTAACACATAGAAATAACTTCTCTCACCTGACAGGAAGTTCAGGGGAAAAAGTAGAGAAACTCTGCACACATTTGAAAATGAAAAAAGTAAAGAAAATTAGACTCATGGGAAGTCTGTTCTTGGCAGCCTCATGCTCCAATACTTCAGTCAGCCCATCAGCCAAGGTCCTATTAATCCAGTGCTGCACATCACAGCTTGAATTTGGCAGTGGAGTTACAAAAGGAACGGAAGACAGGACGCAAACTCTGATCTTAAAGAACTTGCATGTAAACTAGCAGAACAAGCCCAACGTCAGATTGTGGGCTAAGCTTGTTAACATTTTAGTAGCACATTACTGCTCAGTCTTCATTAACAACATCACAGGAGCACTGGACAATGAAGTGATTGGAGCAGATATGGGGTGGGTTGGCCCCATCTAGAGACTTTGCTTGATTAGGCATTTCTCCATGTGTTTATGACTTAACTTCCCAAGAACCTAAACTCTTTGATATCAAGGATTGGGGCATTTAAGTATCTTGTGCCCGGGGCAGAATTCTTTCTCAACTAATGGGCTGAATAAATGACTGTTGGTTATTAAGTTTGGCTCAGAGTTGAAGGGAGTGGTAGGGACATTAGCAATGACATGAGTGAAGGAAAGGCCAGATGCACACCGAGTGTGTCTGCTGACAGCAGAGAGCATTGCTGACAATCTGACTTATATTTTTTAGAATATTCCACCATGCTTTACTTCAAAACCAAAACATTGGTACAGTAATCAGCTCAAAGATAACAGTTACTTCACATAATGGTATCATCTCATGTGAGGTAGAGACATAATGACTTTCAAATGAAGACTGTGAGAAGAAATGATCTATAAGGTCATCTTGGAAGCAACTCACTTAATGCTTTTATGACAAAAGTTCAATGCCAATACTCAATGAGGAATTCAGGATATAAATTCAAAGAAACAAGCAGTCATGGTAAGTTTCTATTGATCATAATATGTTCTTTAAGTAGGAAAAAAAAGAATAGTTCTCAATAAACTAGAGCCCAATATGCTAGAATAACTTCATTAAACAATATTAGTGAAGATAAAATGAAGGCCATCCATGTTCTCCTATTCTATGATGAACAAATTCCAAACATATGTTCCAATGCTCAACATGTAAGGAATATAGAATTAACAACTGAAAAACATTTAAATAATCAAAGTAACAAATCATTTGTGACTTGACTATGGAAAGAATTTCATTTAACATTTGTGAAAATGAAGATTTTCTACATATGGTTTTCTGATAATACTTTGATGAGCTCTCACAACTCAAGCATACTAACTGGTCCCAAACCAGTGGAGCACCCTTAGTATTCCTTGGTAACACAGTTTATTAATGAACAGCAGGAAGCTCTGTTTGTTCCTTGGAACACTTTCAGGTAGAAAAGTAGGACAAGCAACAATGACATTTGTTTTTCCTAATGAACAAAAAAATTTAAAAGCCTAATAATATCCAAAGCTGGAGAGCATGTGGGGAAATAAACACTTGCATACGCTGTTGGTGGAAATGTAAACTTTGCAAGTAGTTTATCTTTCTTTTTTTTTTTTTAGACAGAGTCTCACTTTCTCCCTGGGTAGACAGGCATCACAGCTTACAACAACCTTCAACTCTTGGGCTTAAGCGATTCTCTCCCAAGTAGCTGGGACTACAGGCACCCGCCACAATGCTCAGCTATTTTTTTGTTGCAGTTGTCATTGTTGTTTAGCTGGCCAGGGCTGGGTTTGAAACCACCAGCCTTGGTGTATGTGGCCAGTGCCGTAACCACACTGCTACGAGTGCCAAGCCAATCTTCCTTTTTTTTTTTTCTTAATCAGGCCCAATCGAAGTTCAACTTGCCACCCTTGATTTGCAGTGCAGCACTCTAACTACTAAGCTAGGGCGCCCATGCAAATAGCTTGGGTATGTTTTGAAATTTTATTTATTCATTTTTAATTAATTAATTTTTTGAGACAGTCTCACTCTGTGCCCTGGGCAGAGTGCCGTAGTATCCTCGCTCACAGCAACCTCAAACTCTTGGGCTCAAGCAATAATCCCCCTGCCTCAGCCTCCAGAGTAGCTAGGACTACAGGCACTTGCGACGACACTCAGCTCGTTTTTTTATTTTTTTTATTTTTTATATGTTTTGCAGTTTTTGGCTAGAGCCAGGCTTGAACCCACCACCCCCAGTATATGGGGCCAGCACCCTACTCCTTGAGCCACAGGTGCTGCCCAGTTTTTCTATTTTTAGCAGAGATGGGGTTTCAGGGGGGTTTCACTTTTGCTAGGCTTGTCTCAAACTCCTGAGCTGACCTAGCTAGTTCTCCTATTTTTATTAGAGATATGGTCTTGCTTTTTGCTCAGGCTGGTCTAGAACTCTTCAGGCAATCCATCTGCCTCAGCCTCCCAGAGTGCTATGATTACAAGTATTTTGAAATTTTAAATGTGTATACTTTTTCCTACATAAATTCTTGTTCCAGAGATCATCCCTACATAAATATTGACACAGATAAAAAAATATATACACACAAACACTGTCATTGTAGCTTTATGGAGCGGGAAGAAAGCTTAAGTATCCATCAATAGCTGAATCGTTACCATATTTTGCTGTGTATAATGTGCACTTTTTGCCCAGTTTTGAGGGGAAATGAAGATGTGCATTATACATCGTTAGTACTAATTTTGTATCTACTTAAATGTTTTAAATTCTTTTATTTATGCTTATGTGTTACAAGTATACCATAGTATATTAAAAATAAATGCTAAAATTCCTTTATAGTACAAAAAACAAGTATTTATATATAAACAAATAGGCTTGGAGCCTGTAGTCCAGTGGTTATGGCGCCAGCCACATGCACTGAGGCTGGCAGGTTTGAACCCAGCCAGGGCCTGCTAAACAACAATGAAAACTGCAACAAAAAAATAGCGAGGCGTTGTAACTGGTGCCTAGAGTTCCAGCTACTTGGGAAGCTGAGCCAAGAGAATCGCTTACGCCCAAGAGTTGGAGGTTGCTGTGAGCTGTGACCCCATTGCACTCTACTAAGGGCAACAAATGAGACTCTGTCTCAAAATAAATAAATAAATAAATAAATAAATACATCTATACATACATACGTACATACATACAAATAAAAATCTAAATCAAAAAGAAAGTTTTTTTTCTGAAAGTTTGGGGTAAAGACATGGTTGCACATTATACATGACAGCACATTACATGTGCACATGGCAAAATGTGGGAAACAAATGATGGTATACCCGTATTGTGGAATATTACACAATGCTTAAAAATATGAAGTTGATTTAGATGTACTGACATATAGACTGTCAATGCATATAAATCAAGTGAAAAACACCAAGTTTCCTAATTTTGTATATTATAGATACATATGTATATATATGTGTGTGTATATACACACACGGACATGTTAAGAAACTATCAAAGCATATATGTGTATGTGTATTTATATGTGTCGAGGGGTGAATGCACACAAAAAGACCTAGAAGAAAACCCACCAAGTCTCCATGAATAAACAGGATTGTGATGTGGGAAAGGATGAAACCAGACTGCTCCTCCATACGCCAAGCATGCATTCATGTATTACTTATACAGTTAAGTATATTTCTTCTAGTGAAAAAAGCCAGAGGGAGAGCCAGACAAAGCTCCGATATCAAGCTCAGCTCAGAGGGAGGCAAAGTCATACCTCAGTTGACTGTCATCTCCCCTCACTTAATTTCTAATTTCTTGTGCTTGCTGCAGCAGCACATATACTAAAATTGGAACGATACAGAGATTAGCATGACCCCTGCGCAAGGATGATACGCAAATTCGTGAAGCATTCCATATTTTTGCAAAGTATCTCAAGAATGGAAGAAAAAGTATCCAATGTACTCAGCCCTACTATGAAGCTAATCTACAGCTTTCATACGAAGGCTAAAACCCAGTTATAGCACAAGAAATGGGGAAAGGGGCAAGGGAGGGGAGGGGAGGGGAGGGGAGGGGAGAGGATGGGTGGAGGGAGGGTGATTGGTGGGATCACACTTACGGTGCATCTTAGAAGGGTACAGGTGAAAATTACTAAATGTAGAATATAAACATCTTCATATAGAGAGTAAAAGGCCATGAAGCCTATGTTAAATAGTTCAATGAAAATATTTCAGATTGTATATGAAGTCAGCACATTGTGCCCCATGATTGCACCAATGTACACAATTATGATTTAATAAAAATTTAAAAAAACCTCTAATTTCTTTCTTATTTCGCCCAATTCTAAAGGTCCAACTGGGAGCACAAAGACTTCTCAGAGTCAGGAACCAGTGTCCTGGCTGGAAGTGAGGAAGGACTCACTTCAGTGACTTGTGGAAAAGAATGTCAAAAGCAATGGTGTTTAAATGAAGATGCCAGAACTGCCCATCTGCACCTTCCTTGCCCCTGCTGCCACCACACACCCACCAGTGTTCACCTAGAGCAGCTAAACAGGAATCAGATCTGATCAGCACCAGCACTTCACTAACAAAACTGATTGCCAATGTTTGGGGTTCTTCAGTCATTGAAAAGAAAGGGCAAGTCACAAAAGGAACTGTATCAACTTATATAAGTCATGGCATGGAACAGAGAAATTTCTCAGAGAAGAACAGCAGACTCACCAATTGCTAAGATTAACTGAAACCTCCCACAGTTGCAGACTGCCCCAAACCCTGACATCAGGAAGGCTGGGAATACACCCAACTTCCTATGTTTATCAAGCTGGCTAAAACCCAGGGTAATACCAGCATGACCAAGAAAAAAAAAAAAGGCAAAAACACAAGCAGATTTTGCAAGTGGTTTGGGTGGAAAGGAAATTATCATCTCAGTGCAGGGGAGGCTGTGCCCAAGAATCAGAACTCCTATCCTTTGCAGGGAACCTGGAAGTTAAGCAGTGACCCAATGAGCAAAGGGCACAGGTAACAGCCCCACGCGGTTGTTCCAATGCCCTCTGGGGTCCAAGGACCAACCAAAGAAACAAAACGAAACAGGCCAGCACTTCATGTCCATCGACCCACGAATGGATTAATAAATTGTGGTACATGTATACCATGGAATACTATGCAGCCTTAAAGAAAGATGGAGACTTTACCTCTTTTGTGTTTACATGGATGGAGCTGGAACATGTTCTTCTTAGCAAAGTATCT